>JAAAKL020012407.1:0-13052 GCA_010016065.2 Carybdea cf. marsupialis auct. non (Linnaeus, 1758)
TTTCAGTTTATACTTTAAGAACTTCAAGCGCGCTCTGTGCGGATAAATGTGGTTGCGTTTCATCGCCGTAAGAACAGAAGTTCAATAGTATTTAGACGTATCGACTAAGCAGTATTTTATATTGATGCCAATTCTGGTGACCCAAAAGGCCAGCCTAGTTGTCGTGGTAGTCGTTATTGTACGTCATTTGTATATTAGTACTATTTTGTCACGTGTGTTGAGAAAGTAGCAAGTCCCTTTGGTCAATGATTGTTATAGATATATTTTGAGTCAATGTGAATTATACGTATTACTGTGAACTCACTAGATGAGTGCCACCATGATCAACCCATAGTTTTCACTGAATGTGCCATCCTCCATCCTCATACTAACTTTTAACTCATGATACCCAATTTTATTTAATTAGCCTTAATTTAGGAAGCAATGCTGTAATGTCATGTTATAACAGTTTCTTTTTGTATCTTTGAAAATTGTAAAGTATTGTTATCAAGGTCGTGACGCATGCGTTATGAAGCCGTAGAGCGAGTGGATATTAGGGACCATTCACTAAGTATGTATGCTCTTGAAATTTATGTGTACCTAAACGGGAAGCACGATAAGCAGAAGAAGGGTTACACCGATCAAGGCGAACATTTGTTAGAATGTAGCGAGTTTTAAAGATGATCACATGATCGTACTAAAATATGTTATTGAGCATGACTCCAGTTGCGAAGTAGAAATAAGGAGAATATTTAACGTACTGAAGTAGAAACAACAAAAAGGCCTTGTCAGGATACGAAATACCTTGTCATGTTGTGGTAAACTCTTTTATGAGAAAAGTGGAGGATAATCGGACTTGATCATAGTAGGGATTCTTAGATTTGATTGTGTTTTTCTCGCTATCGCACTCATTTGTTGATTTGCCTGGGTTTAGTATTTGTTTACGTTGGGGCGGCGTGATACACATAAAAGAACGTATAGCAAGCAAAACAGTGAGAGAGTGGTTTTATAATTGGGGAATTCTACTACATACACGAAATACACACTATTTGCATCGTACTGGTTCGGGGTTGGAAATTCACGCTGAACATCCCAGAATTGCAATCAATTGTAGTGATCTATCCAACACCCCTATGTTTCTTTCAGAGACAGAAGGGTATGTTGTAGCAGGTGATCGTATTTCTTATGGGGTAACCCATTTCAATGCGGGGAAACCCTCGTTATGTATTGGGAGACTCCCGTGTTATCTTATAGAGGACGTGCAATTACGTGACCTTTGCGCGACTGAAAGAAAAGTGCATGCTCGTCGTCAGACGATATCATCACATCTGATTTAGATTCGCAACGCTACTATACGTGGATTGCTTGTTGTTTTGAGAACGGACTCTTAACTAACATTTGATAACCTTACATTTAAAACTATTTGATAATCTTCCCGTCGTGTTACTGAGATAAGTCGCCGCAACTGTTGAAATAGTTGAGATTGCCTAGTTAACTAAGCAATTCATTGATGCCAAAAGTTTACATTGTATTATTTAAAATAGAAGCATATTTACGGGAGGAAGAAACGAGAGTGTGAGGGCCCTAGGGGAGGCATACGTAAAAGGGAGGCATACGTGAAAGCGTCGCTGATGCTACCGTCGTAGCGATGTATATAAGAATGTCTTTGTAACTAGCGAAAGACTAAAAGGAGTTGTAAAAGAAAAGGTGAGGGATTTGTAAATAACTTTAATCGTAAGTCTGACTAGCATATCCCCACCTGAATAGTTGCATATCTTCACCAGTATTAGTACAAGTAGCTTTACCGGTTGGTTAGACTTGTCACCTGTCAAGTTGGTTGCTATTTTGTCACACTTGCAAGATACCGCTACATTGTTTAATTCTTGTTTGAAGGTGCATCAAGTTACCACCTTGGGGTAAGAAGCTGCTACCAGACAGTGGAATTTAGTAAGTTTCAGCGTTTGGGGCCGCTCACACAACAATTGACACCGCGGAAAGGTGTCGGTTGTTTTCGATTTCCTGTCAAAGGTACATCACACTTTCAATACAATAGGCGATGTTCTCCGAAACCCTATGTATTCAAGGAAGTTAGATGATCCCTGGAATTGCTTTCAGAACTACTTAGGTCATCATATGTGTAGGGGGTAGCGTATGAAATATCCTGGTAGCACAGGCCCCTCATGATTGCAGCCGTATTGTCCATAGCTTTCTAGTGGGGAGGGCGGAAGGGGTGTGGCCGGCTTGTGGTGCAGGGGCACACATAGATAGTTGAAAATAGATCTGAGACCCATTCAAAACGATGCTGAGGTCATAGTTTCTATTTGTAGCATTAATAAACTGCCTCTGAGACAACTAGACCAAACTCGAACAGCTGTACAAAGTTTGTCAGAAAGCTTTCATGAGGGCTGTTCCAAACCTATTTTCATTCAAATTTTGCTGGCTACTAAGCAAACTAAAATCTTTTGAAACCATTTAACGGAACGGCAGCTACCCCGCTGCTGTACGTACTATTAAACGGTGCTAGAATTGTTGACATTTCTCAACATTCTATACGACTATGTTCGACTGCTTAAAATTGTTTGTCGTAGATTTAGTATATTATATTTTAAGATCTTGCCCTAAAAGCAGTGAACGTGTTTATATGTGTATCGTATCTTTGTCATGTTGTATACAGAAATATTTCAAGCATATCTAAGTCCTTTAATATCATTTGGATCTTGAAATCATCGTGATGGGTGTTCACATTGCTCAAACATCATCATCATCATCATCATCATCGTGCAGTTTAGGGTCCGTGGTTCCCCTTTACTGGGAACCGTCGTATGGTGGCTCGTATCTGTCCACGCCATGCGTCCTTGTTGATAGCCATATCAGGGGATAGGCCACAAGCTCGCATGTCCTCTTTGATGTTGTCGTTCCAAGTCTTCCTTGGCCTTCCTTTTCCAACTCTGCCTTTCACTGGTATCACCTGGCAGCGCGTAATCCAACCCTGACTTCGTTGGACGTGTCCAAACCATCTGAGTCTATTGTGAGGTAGGATGGCGTCCAGGTGAGGGATACCCAGTTTGTCTTACAGGCAGGCTGTGTCCACCTCATCTGTGATCTTGACACCGCATATCCATGTGACCATGGCCCTATTATTGCGTATTCAGGCAGCCCTTCTGATAGAGACAACCTAATTTCACGTTGCTCGGCGCTCGGGTTCCGATGGCGTCTGATAGAAACTCTCAGGGTTGCGTTTCTACCCGTGCTTCCGACAGCCACAAAACTGTAAACCGTTTTCGTAACGCAAACCCACAATGACTATCTACGACACGCGAGTAAACGTTTTTGTACCCAGAGGCTGCTGGGCTGTAATGTTTCTTTAGGGACGTCATATGTGATCGCTCTATAGTGATATGCTTGGTGTCGTCAATTTCATTATACGTGGATGCAAATGATTAGGAAAGCAGCGTGATTTTAAGTGCAGTGAATATAATTGTAAGAACAGATTGTGCAATTGCAAAAGTCTCGCCCAGCCTCAGTATAACATATGAATGTCAAAACCAAGGGCGTTCACCCCCCCCCCCCCCAATACACACACTTTCGTTATCATCAACTTTTCTGAGCGATCCCATCTCCATTTACTTTGATCTGCAGGTACAGCTTATCAATAGAAATACTTGATCTTGCTAGCAAAAAAACCGCAGAATTTTCATTTTACAGATATGCATTCTACCTTGTCCAAGATAAATCGTTGAGCTAAGTCACGTTTGTAAGATCCCTTACTATTCAGTTAATAGCAAAGAATTTAGGGAATTGTTAAAAATATTTGTTAAAAGATTTGTATTTTTAAAAGCTAAATAAAATGGAAAATCTTATTAAGACAGTGCTTCAAACTTTTTTTGGAAGGTTTTCATCCCTCCCCTCTTTGTTTGGTAGGGGGCAGCCAAGAACCATTTTATTATGCCCCTCATTCCGAAAAGCTATCCAAAACATGCAACGACCCCTCTTTCTCTACCCACCTCTACAATTAGTCATAGAAGAGTACCAGAAGTGAGAGATGGGAGGTCAGCTCATCATGATTTATTCGAGACCTTCGCACAAAAGATCTAAATAGTGTTGTATTGATGGTGCTAAAACCGTTCTGTGATACACGCTGATGCACACGCGTTTGCCAACAAGGCAACAAAGTAACCAGATAGGAGATTCACTTTCCAGCACTGACATAACAGAATCCAGGTTTGAAGTAGGTGCACAATCCACGTCAGCCTTTCTCTTCAGTTTGTTTGGAGTACTCGTCTGTGCTAAATTGTAATAGGTTCCGAATACATAGCGTAGTTGGGACATTTCCCATTTGCTTAAATCGGGGATGAAACATGCAAGATAGAACAGAAAACTATTGTATTGTACTGTAAAACGAGAGGGATAGATGATCAAATAGGGAGTAAAAATAGGCTATGCATTCTAAAATTCAACTTTCACGTTAACAATTTACCCGTTAGGTTTCATAAGTTGTCAATATACTCTCACATGATTGTTTTGAAAGTGTTTACTTGAAAGAAAAAGTGTTGAACTACGAAATAGTCACCGCCATACAAATTAACATTATTTCGTAAAGGTGGAGATCAGAATAAAATGCTTTTCGGGTTGAAAATTTTAATAAAGCAATTTTGCTCCCCACGGCACTCTGACAATAAAACTCAGAAGGGTATCGAAAATGAATTACAATTAACATACTGTAATCTTCATTATTATGTGAAGATGTATGGTCGACATTTAGTGACAAAGAGACGATAAAGAGCCCAACAAAAGAAAATATTGTACTACCACTGCTAAAAGTGATATCACAGACACCGAGTTGCATGCCAAATGAGCACTGCAAACACGAGCATGTGCGTACTCGATTTCTTTCGAACTCGACGAGAGATTTGCCATGCTTTAAATGCGTCGTTTCTTGTTATTTCAAAAGGTGCCTCGATAAAACTGTCAGCTTAATGCAGATGATAATTTGCTCGCATAAACAGAAAAAAGCCCAGGCTAGATGTTCGTCGTCTTTTCCAAATAGCGTACGTAAAAATTTTGTGAAATGCCTCGAATACGTACGATTTATAATTCTGCTGTCACAATTATTTAAAATGCAACTGGGTCGTAAAATTAGACTGAGAATTATACCATTATAAGCTAACATCAGAGGGGTTAATAATCAAATGGAGAGTAAAAATACATATATTTAAATTCTACTTTTATGCTAACAACTTACATTTGAGGTTTGAGCAGCTGTTAATGTCTTGTTACTTGATGGTTTTGAAAGCGTTTCATTGGAAGAGAAATGTTTAAAGTAATTAATAGCAACTATAGTACAAATTAATATCAATTCATAAAAAGGTCAGAATAAAATGCTTTTGGGGGTAAAACCATTTAAGCAAGCAGATTTCTGCCTATCTTATATTCGTGGAAAACCTACTGAAAATCCAGGCAGAACGATCTTGTTTAATAGAGATCTCAACTGTTTGTTTGAAAATTTATACCCAACAACAGGAAGTAGAATACTGATCTTAAAGTGATACATAAATATAGGCAATATGCGTTTAACAGGACGCTGAATCTCTGTAATATCCTGTGTCAATCGTTCGACCTGTTAAAGGATCAGATATTGGATTTCGCAGCCATCAAAGCTCTTGCAGGTATAGATATGGAGGGAAATTCGATGCTAGGGCTTCAAACTTTGCTTAGCTAAGACTCACACTCTAAACCCAATAGTGGATCACTAGATGGATACTACTTCGTTATTGCCATCGAACGGGACACTATTTGTGTTGACTAAATATCCAATATATAGGTGTATTATAATTAAGGGTGTGGTCAGCAGAATTTGGCGTAGTAGAATACAATCTACGAGACAATTGCTATGGAATAGCATAAGTAGTGAAAGGTTTTGGTTTATAAAGGAGAGATATACAGCACAGTTCCACATAAACACCTTGTGACAGTGCTTGACAGGGCAAACTCTGAATCAATATTCAAAACATTGTAGTGCTTTCAGTGGCCGGCAGCACGATTATGTCTCCTTAGTAACTGAAAAATATGCAATTGTCAGGGGGCATTATTCACCACCGGCACAAATCAACCACAGAAAAATTCTGCAATTTAAAAATTTACTCATACGTCATGTTTGCAAGCTGTTTCTGCTGGTCAAGGTAATTCTTTATGTTTTCTAGCCACAAAATTTAATAGGAGGGGGGGGGGGTACGATAGTCTAAATTATTTGTTGCCCAACATGGTTTGGCGGAGAGGATAATTTTCGGTTTCCAGGGCGCCAGAGCCAGTTAAAACAGCACTTTTAGAGTGATGATTATCATATTAGTAAACATCAGATTAATGGAACATGAACAAGATAAAATGAATGGAAAGTTAACTTTCTGTGCTTGCTTTTGCTAGTTAATTAGTTTGCAACATCTTAAATATCCAAAGCATCATTCAACTCTTTAGTTGAGTACAAAATTACCAAGTAGTTAGATCTCGAAGGTAAGAATGATTTATGAATATACATCCATGTTTTTTATCCGTCATACAAGCGAAAAGGATCGTTAAACAGTGGCTGTAATAGCTGGGTCCACCAAAGGTAGTTTACAAATCTTTGTAATATTGGGGATTATCGATCGTTGCTGTTGTAGACCCTTTAAATGAGCTTCGTCTTTGAAACAAATTTACTCTTTATCCTTGAAAACAGCACCCATAATCTCACACCATCATCAGTTGACGAATATGAACCTTCTTGGAATAATACAAAATAGAGAGTCCCAACGACCAATTTTTCTACTTTAAATGTAGTGTAATACGGAGGACTTGAATAGCCTGGTCGCGTTATACCAGAAACTATTCACAATAGAGGAGCTCTATCCACTTTAATTTCATTTGCAGTAAGCATGCTTTAAGTCTGCAGTGTGGGAACACTCAATATATATTTTTCAGTAATGCAGTTAAGGACTGCTTTACATAATGCTGTTGTTTTTAAATCTTGGTCATGTCGTTGTAAAACCAAAGCGCAAGCAACCAGCAAGAAAGATGTGTGCAACAAGCTTCACAACATAACAAAAACAATAATGAAAAAACCTGACTTTGCAAGAAAAGGGAGGTTAAGACCCCAGCCCCCTCAGTTGCATTGAGGCTATCGCGATGGAGTATTCATATTTTTCATCCTTCCTTTCGGTGAATGTACTTGTAAAGGGATTCAATAGCTCGTCATCGGGAATTACATACACCTGTTTTCGCCTTTAAATCACAGAATTTTCTGTGGTTGATACTTTCAGGCGGTGGTTAATACCCCTAGTAACTCCCCATAAACTTCATGCTCTTCAACTGTTAAGTACTACAATCAATATACTCATTAAGAGCTATCGATTGATGTATATTTTATGTACAAAGAAAGCTGCTCTTGCTGTACCTAAACTCGCCAACCAACTGTTACACTTCTCAAGATTGGTTTTGGTTTTGGGAATGCCACAAACATAACGGCTTTCATAAATTCCTTGTCGCTGTAACGAGAGTAGCTCCTGCAGGTCCCACAACATTAATGTTTATGAACAATGACTATAACATCAAGGAATAAAAGAGCAACGAGTTCGCAGCCTGCCATTCTCCTTAGAAACTTGCAGCGAGATCTTCAATGTTTGCCTGGCCATCGTGACAGGTCATGACGTCATAGATTATATTTAGCAACAGAGCTCGCGTCTGATATGATATGTACAGATATGTACAGACAGAAGGCGACAGACCGTGCAAATATCCTCCTGGCAAGCCGGAATGGTAGTTGATAGGATTTATAATGACCACCGTCTAACTCCCAGTGTGAAAACAGTGGCATAAAATTTGGATGGTGATTTGATATTAATAAAATTGTTGCCCTTGTAAGAAAGACTTGTGATCTACACTTTATTACAATTCCAAACCCTTTTTCACATTTTGATAGATTTTGTAACTCGTGCTTAGCATTTTTTTTAACCCTTTACAATACTCTTTGTATGAGGATTCTCACTATTACTACGTTGGGTTTTTAAAAAATTGATTTACTTTTCTGTAATTTCAGTGAGGGCTAATCTTTTATGAGTGTCTAGCATTAAATTTGTATCGCCTCCGTCCCCTACATAGAATGCAAATTTTTCAAAAGGCCCGCATGACTTTGATTTTAGTTACTACTTATGTAGGTCTACTTTTGGCGCGAACTGAGAGCCAGGGTTAGAGTACTTGTTGATGTCTGTTGATGATGTTAGTCTCTTTTGTCTGCTAAATGTGCTATTAAATTGAGTGTAGCGATCAAAGTATTTTGACGTTTCAGAGAAACCATGAAGCTCAAAGTTTTCCATCAAGTTGTAAAAATTGGGCTAACATCGAGTTACATGTTATATGCAGCCATGCAACAATCTCTTTCAATATTAAGAAGTGGTGTGTCAAGTGTTCTGAAGAGGTTCAACAGAGAATGACATCTTCATCGCCAATACTCCGGTAAGTGTTCATTTCTACTGATTAGGCTTTGTTTCCTCTGAATCTTAACTCCCAATCAAAACTTCTGCAGTTGTAAGAATTTCAACGTTATCGAGCTACCTACGTAGTTTTAGAACACCCAATACTGTGAGAGGTTCGACCCCTGAAAAGGATTAAAGTGAAAAAATTCCCCTGCACTTCTTTGGCTTAACTTTAATTAGCTTAAACGAATCAACATAAATTTGAAGTTGTCAGAATTTTTATTGGAAACCAAATGTTTGGAAAAATTGAATGGGAATCTAGGTATGGGGTATTGAGTGTTCAGCATGGCTTACTAGATATTTAGTAAGCCATGGTGTTATGTAAACATTCCAAACTGAGCAAATAAACAAGTTGACAACACATTTAGTTCTGTCATAATATCATCTCGGTGATAGCTCATAGCTTTGATGTCTAAGAGCTTTGCTTCTTTTATTAAAAAACAAAATAGTCTTCATAATTCTGGTGGGACCTGCGGTAGGCGGTCCAGTCATACTGGAATAGCACTAAGAATCTATCGGCCGTGTTTTGAATTAAGGTAGTTCTCCTAAGATTTGTTTGACCTTCCATCGTTGCACTACGGGGCTGATCAAGTGAGTACCAGTGATAATGATAGTAAATGGTCAACGTTCAAGTAGCTACAGAGGGAGAAGCGTAAGTGGTAAGTGTTCCCACCGACTTCTATCGTCGGCAGAAATTTATAAGATGTTTCCTTATTTGCTTCCAGATTTTCAGTTAAAGTAACAAGCTTTTGGCCCAAAAGTACATAGTCACATTACTTTAATGCTAACTGTGAGTACATAAAGTAGGAAGTACCAAACCAAACAACAGGTTTTTTTTCCTGCAAAACATACTAAGCATTTTCCATTCTTCTTAGGGTAAATCTTAACCCTTTCTACAGATAAATCGTGAACAGAGATTCGAAGGAAGTAGCCTATTCAATAAGAGGCATAGACTTTGTCTGTGTCTATGTCAAGTCGTACAATGGCGCCTGTCTTACCCACCATCCTAGGGTATCTGTGTCGCCTAACACCCGTATAGTGTAGAGACAACATAATTTTTGGGGCTGGGATGAGCAGCATTTCTGCCGATGACAGGTATACTAGTCGAGTAACAGAAGTTCGACGCAACTGAGACAACTCTTTAAACTTTTAAGGGAGCCGATGTAGGTGCAAGATTCCACTTAGAGTGGCTACCCTAAATGTAACCTTAACATTTAGAAGAAAAATTAAAAGCTGAAGGGCTGTTGCACTGAGTGAACAAGTATGGAATGAGATCGTCCGTGTCCAAGAACACTAGATAATCCATAATGAAAAAAGAATTCTGAAGAGTAGCTGACAGTTATTATAGCATATTTTGGATGGCCAAGAACGCACGAGCATCTCAAGGTAAAAATCAGATTTACATTGGGGATTAGACTGTAAAAGTCACTACTTAGAGTACGATAATAACATCTTCGCATATTAGTTGTTGAGTTTAATGGTAAATTTAAACTGATTACATTTTGCTCTCTAACCAACTGTGCACTTAAAAGAAGGAGTAGAGCAGTTTTTCGAGGCACTAGGAAACACCATGTAAAGCCTAGCACAGTACAAAATTTTATACGTGTCCTAGGGAATGTCAGTGTCAGTTGATCATTGGAACACACAAAATATGCGTAACACAGGGTCACCAGAAGCAGTGGAACGTACTTAGTAGAGTTCTTGCTCGAACAAAGCAATCCAACTGCAACAAGTAGAGTGATAAGTGAAAAGGAAAGCTCTGAACTCAAAGTCACCTGAAAAGAGCATAAAAGAAAAGGCATTTACAACTTCTTCATACATTAAAGACAGAGAAAAGTGACAGCAGACACTTCAGGGTAAAGGTATCAAAAAATAAGCAAAATATTCATGCGTCACTGAAAAGATACTTGTCAAAGACAACCAGGTGCAACGGCTGCACTAAGTTACCAGGGCAAGATTGTCGATAGTTGAGAATGAGAAGAAAATGCTCTGAAAGAACTTTTGTCGTCAAATAGTGAATGGGACATGTTATCGAGGGCCTCTGAGTGACTGCCATGGCACTTTAGCTGTAAGAAAAGGTACTCTGATTATCAGTCAATTGTCATGTCGATTTGAAGGAATCGATGGTAGGAACAATGGGGGACATGCAGTTTCTGCTATTATAGAGCGTTAACCGTGTTTCTTGTTGATCTTGTCGATACATTTTGTGCATCTTGGATAGCTGCTTGAAGTTACATTAAAGAAACATTTATGGTATCCAAGGGTCTAAAGAGGAGAAAATAACAAATATCTCTGAAACCAAGGCAATACATACGGAGTCACAGAGACACAAATGGAGGTTTGACCACGACATGGTGATGTTAACATGTGCCGTGAGGCTCTCAAATGATCAGTATGCTTAGGTAATATGTCTGAGAAAGGAACTTTTACTTTGAGAGTCCTAGGGAGTTTATCAATAATGAACCAAGTCGTAGTGAGACGTTCAAAAACCAGAACTACAAGTATTTCACGCTTTAACCCGAAGAAGGCAGACTGTCACGTAGATATTGACATATGTTGCTCAAGCGTTCGACCAGCTGAATGACCTGCTTAGTGAATTAGAGTAAAGGTGGCTGAATAGACCACAGTCATTTGTATCCCTTACATTGTGTATGACATAGCAGGGTAATACAAAACCCAATTACATGCCATCCAGAGTTCCCATGTTGCTCATTTTCTTCACATGGACTGTGAGAGCCCCGTGGCCCCGAAGTTGTCAAAGCTTCCTAGCGCTGAAATTGAAGCCCGAACCGCTGGTTAGTGGTTTTAAGGCAAGCATTTCAGTCCTAACGGCCAGTTTGCTATAACACAAAGAAGAAAACCAAACAAATATCATTGTACCAGAAAAAGGCGTATGTCGAAGTTAAATAGCCATTTGAAGCACTGTATTGTTCAAGAATGTCAGTTAATTCTTGACTTCTTTTGGTTGAGAGACGATAGGGTTGAATATGGATGCCAGTACTTCATCGGTTAAGACTTTTGGGGGATTTACAACGACTAGTTTAGGTTATCCAGGACGTAGCTGACATTCCCTTCTGAAAGGGGATCACTCATCGGGCTCCCACCCAAATACAGCCATTTATATTGCATATTTGGTTTTATTTAGAAGTAAGCTATCTTTTAAAGAGGACGTTAACTTTCGTTGAACAGTTTTATATTATTTGATTTAGTTTCAAATTGTAGCTGGAAGTTTCAAAGTTCATCATTAAAATCATAGTCAATATAAATTGATTAGCATCATGGAACCAACATAGCCATATACACCTATGTAACAATATCTTTCAGTACTTTATTTATTTATGAAAAGGATTTAGGAACTTCCTACAGCATTAGAGGCTTATATATTTTCGTACCATTTCGTGAATAAATATCTTGCTAAACAATGGACAGAAATTGTGACAGCTCGACCAAAACTGTGCTTTTACTCGCTGCACAAGTGATAATATCTAAAGTCTTCAACCCCGACTGGTTTGATTTGCACGTAAGCAATAAGAGCGATATTCAAATCTCCCTTAGCAGATCATTGCTAAATGTTACTATACAAGCATATCTAAATTCCGTTGTTGTTTGCCTCTAATAGTGGCAACGTCTTATGTTGATGCATAAATTATGACGTAGATAGGAACATCCAATAATCATGTGAATACTTGCATATGTTAACAATCTTGCACGTCATAACTTGCTCAGCTATAAGCAGCATAGAAAATGTTGGTAAGATAAGATAGTTACTATAAAATCAGACATAACTAGCAGCGAATCTATCGATCGCTATGATATTTCGACCTACCTTTGCTTTTTGGGGTTTATTTGTATTATTATAAATTCCTTCACCCTGCTCAAGGCCTAAGCAACTACTAGGAACGGGGATACTTTTCCCCTTCTATCCATGTTCTTTATGCTCTTCTTGCTTGCAGTCCCCTCTCTGTCCTATATCTCGAAACATAGGTTCCCACATCACGAGAGCAGACGACTGACTTATATTATACATTGTAAATAAACATTCACTACATGAATATCAAAGTCTTAAAAGCAAAACCTGTCCATATAGCTTTTAAGTTGCTGAAATATGTAAAATTTCTAACTGATATCTAAATAATGTCTGTTTTTAAACCAACGGCAACTAGATATAGTAAATCAATCGGTAACAAAACATTATTGGAAGAAGGTAGCATGGTAGGAAGGTGATCAATTATGGATTCAATCATTTTGAATTAAGGTTGAAAGTAAAAGACTGTCGATACAAATTAATATCAATCCGACTGTAAATCAAAGTTTTGAAATTTTTAAAACTATCTTATAGCTTAGTTGCAGATAGAATTCTGTTGTAGTAACAGCAGAACATTTACAAATTCATAAACACTGTATGGAGTAAAGAAGTTTATATAAGTGTCATGATAGAATTTGTAGTCACCGTGATTCTTTTGTATGTTTGATTTGCTCTTCCTGTGATTATTAACCTTTGTCCTAATTCTAATTTCCAATCAAATACTAACACACGATTCTTAACCACTCCCTGATTATTCTTAGCCA
>JAAAKL020012408.1:0-13049 GCA_010016065.2 Carybdea cf. marsupialis auct. non (Linnaeus, 1758)
CTTAATGAGGGCGAGTAGAGAATAAAGAGTGAATAAAACTGCATGAAACAGCGAAAACATTTCAGTATTTAAAAGCTTTTTTTGTCTGACACTCCTTAGAGTACAAAATCGCCAGAATTGAAATTGAGAAGAAATAAATGGAACTTAACCCCTCTGAGTTTTAAAAGTAGCCAATAAGAACTCTGACCGCCACATTGGTGTTGTTTTGACTAATCACCGTTTTTCGGATAAGCATTAATTTTCACAGACACTGATTGGTGCTACTAGAAGCTGCTAATCAAATTGCTGCTGCGCTTTACGCAGATGCTATGATCGATGTGGAGGAGTTGATTTTGTTTATGGACAAAAAATGAAAGAGGAGTACCTGTATATCATACTGGAACTACGATCGTTTTGCCCTAGATAACCTTCTGGATAATGAATGCCACTCAGAGTTTCGTTTTGCCAAGGATGACATCCCTCGTTTCACTAGAACTAAGTTGCTAGAAAATATCATCGGTTTTCCTTGAACTTTTCGAGTAGTTTTGTGAACTCATTTTGACTACCCTGACAGAAACTCGAAATGTAGGACTTGCAAGGGCAATAAAGCGGTCAGCTACATCCTTCCAAGTATGTTCTCTCTCTTTTGAATTTGGGTGATGCAAATTACGGTTCTGCAGACAAAAGCTCTACTATCAAACTTATTTCGCCCCCCTTCTTTCAGATATATAAATCTCTTTGACTCATATTAAATGAAAGAAGTTCAAGAAAATTTCGAGAAATACACTTGCGAAATAGTCATCCTCTGCACGATCAGATTTCAGATGAAAGTTGTCTCAGCCCTATTATGTTTATGACGTATTCAAATGGAGATTTCTGCCAATATGGGTACAAAAATAGAAATGTAAAGTGTTCATATAATTCTATGGGTAGGAAGGTGCGCAGCGAGTTAACTCGTCCTAGTCGTGGTCCCCTGATCTAAAACTCCCTATTGAGTTAGGAGGTAATTACGTTATCCACGCGGCTTCTGCTTCATTTCTAAAGGCATCTACCTCTGAACTCGCTTCAAATTTTGATTAAACGAAATTGGATGGGTATTGAACACTACATTCAAGTTTATCTTCTTTGATCTCGAATGATTTCTCTATACGTATCTAAGAACTTACTCTTGCTTTGCTTGTCTCAGGTTGTCCACAATAGAGTTGAAGAATGTCTACTGTTTATGATGACGAGGGAGGCATTAGAGTGTCTTGCGACCGTAGTGCTTTGTTGAGAGGGAGCTTCTTCCTAGTATTGGTAGCAATTGTCACAACATTACATGTAATCCTGTCTGGAAATCAAAACCAACATTCAGAGCACAATTTTGGAGAGGTGAAGGAGCAAGAAAAAAGGCGGGATGACTATGCCACAGAAGAATCAAAGAAGTTAAAATATCATAACATGGCTCTAGATAGCGTGAACAAGACTAAACTGAGGGAAATGGTCAAGTGAGTATGTTGCAAGATTGTTTTTATTTTACTTCATATGAAAAATTGTATAAGACACTGCTAAAAGTTAATACTGATAAAACCTTCAGACAAAATCGTGATTTCTAAGCCGATTGCGGAACCTAAATGAAGAAAAGTAGAATGAGGAGAGATGTATTGATTGTTGAAGAAGTTGAAATCCAACGTGTACAAATTTGACCCTCTCTTTTTAACCTTCGATCTATTCTTTTTAGTAAACAAACTGTTAAATGAGATATCTAAAAGAAGGCTAAGTAATAGACGTTCTGACGAAGTTGTCAAAAAACACTATTTTTATCATAAATGTCACATTTTTAATTTGAAAGAGTATAAACATAAAACTACAACTTGAAAAAATGCCTTATTAGATAGAGTCTCATTATGTATCAAGTAAATTAAAGGGTGCTTTTATGATTTTGTGCTGTGAGTAATTGCTGCTAATTATAGCACCAATAATTCACAGACTTGTTGCAAATGATTCTATGAAGACTTCATCATAATTTCAGCTCCATTAATGAAGTGAAAAGAGAGAAGACACAGGTACTTTGACTACCCAAGGCACACAATAACAATAACAAAACGCATTTTTTGAGGACTCAATAGAAGCAATGGAATGAGCCATTTGAAGACAATGGGAATATTGACATCAGATGCTGGATTTGCCGTTCTCTTGCTCAAAGATAAAATGCAAGTGACCACTGGAGTTCAATCTTCAGTCTGACCTTCAACCATGGGGGTGCGAATCCTAATCCCAGACTACGTCGTAACTTAAGTTTAGCGTGCCGCTTCAAGTGAGCAAAAATTGATAAAGCATGTTGAGGGCATTTCAAAGATCAGAGTAGTTACCAGCGCCACAAAATATCTCATGCACTGCTGAAATCTGTTGAAAACATACATAACAGGCTTCAGCTGCGGTATATAGGAATTCTAACATCACCATAAACGTATTGCATTAAAAGGGCAATATGTATAATATACATATTATGTACATAAGTGTTTTGAGAAGAGAGGATACGAAATGATAAGTTTGAATAGATACTAGAGAAATAGAAAAGTGTGTCACCAACGAGAGTCGAAACCGTAACAAACCCATTCACTGCATGCGCAATCTAATTTAAATGTATAAACAGTGCAAAGCATTCATTAAAACTACCTTTATCATATGATTTTGTTTCATGTCTATGACTCACCAATAATGCTAGTTTTATGTATACGCCAATCTTAAACTTTCATACAGAATATCGAATGCATTCTAAACTCTTTGTCATCTTAAGATTTCTACAAACTTTTCAAAATGGATATGCATACGGAGCTGACACTATAGGATGTAAAGCCTTGCCTTCAAAAGGAATTGATTTCAGCAGATATAATCGCTGTAATTAGTTTCGTTGTTGTCTTGTATTACTGTTTCTTTAGGGACTTTACATCCAGACCACATAATGCTGGATCTCCACAAGCACTGGAAAGTGCAAAATGGCTGAAAGGAAAGTTAGAAGAATTTGGCTGGGATACTGCTCGGATTAAGGAATATACTGGTTTAATGTCATATCCTAAAGAGCCAGCGTCTTTAGCTATGACCGATACAGAGGGTAACGTGGTCGTTGCGTTTGAATCCAAAGAAAATGAAGTTAACACGAGTACAATTAAAGAACAGCCAAAGATTCCCCCGTATATTGCATTCTCCAAATCTGGCACGGTCAAGGTACATTTGGAACGTTTTCATCGTATTGTACTTGAATCTCGTTGTTTAAGAGGTATTTAATTATTATTTTAATTATTTAATTATTGCAACCTAATGACACACAAAATCAAAAATCAAATTGTTCGACCGCAGTCGAGGGCGACCCGAAGGCTCTTTTTCAAATGGCTTCTGCCCGAAGGCAGGGACGGGCGCCACTCCTCGTCCTTTTGTTCCCACAATTTGACCTCAGCATGAACTGGTTCATATTTGCCGACCTCAGAAGAATGACCGGCTGGGTTGGCGGCCAGCTTGATGGCTCAGTTTGCAAATCGATGAAACAGACAAATTTTCAGATCGCCCAAAGAGGGATCTCAAACTGGAACCTTCTGCACTTACAGCTGCAGACTGAGCCATCACGCCGTAGAAGCTAACACATTAAAATTAAGTCATAACATTTTTAACTGTGCTACACTTGCCACTTAGTTATAGAATGGTGAGTCCTGAAACAGTTGACGAAGTCAATATAAAGGTAAATCAAGCGAGAACAGGTAACCCACAGAACAGGCATTATTTTCCAGTGTGGGGACTCCTATTTTCGTTGATATCATCTTAAGTGATTTCATGTATTTCAAACTTAGGGATGATGTTACGCACATCATATCAGCACATTATATAATGTGAACCACAAAGAGATCTGCAACTCCAACTTATACTTTTATAGAAGTGGTGATTGGATTAGAATAAAGTACACGTTACAGAAAAGATGACAGGAAGACGTCTTTTCACTGAAGGGTGATCGTTGGTTCTACGCTACTACGGCATGTGTTGTATCAATCAAGCTAGGGTGACCCCGATGACAATATTCCCCCTTTTCTAATAGCATACCCTTTTTTGACAATATAATATTTATGAAGAGGCCGTTGACAACAATTTTGCTAAACAGCAGATATTAGACAGGACAACATACTACTCATCTTTTTATGCAATGGATCGCTAATTTTTAGGAAACACATTTCTAATCATTACCAACCAGCTCAGAAGTGTTTGCCAAAATGGTGAGAAGTTAGAAAAAAGAATTCACTTGTTAACAAAAATTGAATTTCCGGAGGTATATATGTCTAACAGGATTTTTTACTCGGAACAAGCTTGACAATTTAGTACTGCTGAAATTTGAAAGCCTTGAAACAGTATGGAAAGCTCCTATAGAGACCACTTGAAGACGAGGCTTTGAATGTAGAAATATGCCTCAGGGTAAAGATTTCAATCCTGAATTCACAACATCGTGGACATATGAAACCAGCATTTAAGAACTCGG
Source organism: Carybdea cf. marsupialis auct. non (Linnaeus, 1758) (assembly GCA_010016065.2). Taxonomy (NCBI): domain Eukaryota; kingdom Metazoa; phylum Cnidaria; class Cubozoa; order Carybdeida; family Carybdeidae; genus Carybdea; species Carybdea cf. marsupialis auct. non (Linnaeus, 1758). Next base: position 4,481 of record JAAAKL020012408.1, read on the forward strand.
GAACGTTACCAACATGTCCGATGCTTCAGTAAATTATATCATCTCAGGGACATTGCACATTCGACACAGTTCAATAACGATGCCTCTAGAAAGAGTTCTGTTTTGTAATTCTGCAAATTGCAGGCGGAGGAACCTCAGGTACGAATTGAAGATAGATATGCGTAAAACCTCGTAAGAATGGCAATGGTGCAAAAGACTCAAACATTTTGTTATAAACTATCTAAGCCACGGAGTCTGAAACACACACTACATTTCTAAATTGATGAACTGATGATGATAATGATGGATAACGTCTATTCTTTTTTTCTCTAGCTTCTTGTTTTAGTCTGGAGATGCAAATTGGTGTCATCGCTACAAAACCCTCGAAGTAGTTTGCAAATTTTAAATCAAAGTTGACTTTAATCTAGGATAAAAACAATTTACTCTCTGTTCTCATCATCTAGCATTATTTCAACAACTTTATTCTCTTTTTAGGGGAGAATGATTTATGCTAACTATGGCAGGATCGTCCATTACAGATATCTAGAATCTATTGGGGTCAGAGTGCAGGGTTCAATAGCTCTTGTTCGCTATGGAGTAATCTCTAGAAATCAAAAGGTAAATTGATAATTAAAATTATATCAAGTAAATTGAAAGAACAGACAGGCAAGTAGGCACGTGGGCTTTTAAGGGTACTTCAGTATAGTATTGATAATTTGTATACAAGGATATATTTACAGTTGAAAGATAAAGTAACAATTACTTCATAAAAAATTAAAATCAAAATAATGTCATATTTACTATACGTAAGGCTAAATAAATGTGTTTTGAATTAACTTTTATTGGTGTCAATGGATGCCCAAGAGCTTACTTCATAAGGATGGGATTTGATTTATTTATTTATCTGTCTATTTATCTATCTATCTGTTAATTTGTACCAAGAAGTGAGCCACGTATCCGCAGATTCTCAAAAGTATAATGTCCTCTTCTTTGTAGGTTATGGCAGCAATCAAATGGAATATCAGCGCTTTGATATTATTTTCAGATCCTGAAGAAGTAAATCCCTTTGGCCTTGCATATCCAGATAGCTGGTATCTCCCCGAAGATGCTGTTCAGATAGGAAACATAAACAAGAACCGTGGTGATCCACTGTCACAGGGATATCCATCACTAGGTACAAATTTCTATTGAGTTTATATTAACTATCCGAATCTTTTCTGGTATTTAAGGTTGCTTTATGCTTGTAAAACTTTAACTTCTCACATTCCATCTCTTAGGTAATGCAAGTAAACAAGATTCTCCGTTTTCATATGTGTAGCATACGCGCATATAGACTTTTAATACAGGTGCGAGAAACAACACCACACTAGTCTTCTGTAATCAGTTATTTTTTAAAACCATTATCAATCACAGAATGGGACGAAGTCCCTTCTAAATTTCACAACTTTACATAAGTACAAGATATGTACCGGAGGTGGCCTGGGCTCTAATATTAGTGTGGTCACCACAACATGAGAGGATAGGTTTTAGAAATGTACGCCATTATTCGATCTTCATGGTTGTTAAAGTTGAAGTCTAATAGCGGCCATTTTTCAATCCAAGGTTATTTGGCAGAAAACTAGAGGTGGCTGCTATATGAAGCTTTTTCAAGAACAGTAACAACCTATTAGTCTAAGACCGTGCCACGTTGTTTTAACTTGATCATTAAGACTTGAATGTGTTATTTAAGGTTATTAAGTAATGATTAGTAATCATTTTACACATTTTTTTAAAACATTGTACAAGAATGACAAGTTTCGGAATTGTTACAGACATGTTGTTACAGACATATCTTAAATATTTTGAATGAGACATCCAATGGGATAATCATCGTAAGGAAGTAATAATTAAATCAGTATGGGTTGACGTAGCTGAGAGGTTTGGCAGAGAATTTAACAATCATCGAAGATTAATATCAGTGTAATTCCTGTAAACAAAGTTTTCATACAGTGTTGATCATTGTTAAAGGAACGTACTTCTCGAAGTACTTTAACATTATTTTTAAACAATGTAGAAGATCAACAGGTTTTAGAGGAGAGTAAAAGTAGATGCTGTTTTTAACAAATTTTCTTTCAAAACTTCAAAAGTAAAAGTGACACCTAGCCGTTCTCGAGTCCGTCCACATCAAAGCAGGAAAAACCGTTGCTTTGCAGACTAAAAGAATTTGTCTTTTCGTTGGGCCTTCTTGGCTAACTGTTTAGTTCCACAGACAATGATTGGTCTAAACAACACAGATAGCAGTCAGACCTCTGATTGGCTACTTTCAAAACACAGTTTGTTAGAAGTTTTATTGATTTCTTCTAATCTCAATTCTGACGATTTTGTACTCTGAGAAGTGTTAGACGAAAAAAGCTTTTCAGTACTCGAATGTTTCTCTATTTCGTTCAGTTTAATTGTTTTGTACCACCTACAAACTATTTGAACCTCAAAAGTATGCTGTTTCATCTTCCGTTTCCTTTTTTCGTCCCTTTTTGTCCAGCTCTCGCTTCAGGCTTCGGCTATTATTCTTTATTGGCTTTGACTTTGTTTCGGATGTAAATTATGCTGGAAGAGTCTCCGTTGAGCCTGTATCATACACACGGGACTTCTGTACCCAGCTCTGATTCCCTATCTACTGGTTTTGCTCTGAGTTTTGATGAACGACGTAAAAAGAGAAACACAAAATTTTTAAAGTGGCTTCTTACAAATCCAATGGCATTCAGATGGGCTGGTTTCTTCACCTCGACGGCTTCCTTTTCTTCTTTGTTCTCGTGTTCTTTGAAACAGAACAAAACTTTACCACCTCCAGGGGTCCAGATGGACTGATAAGTATGTCACCACCACGCCTAATTGCCCTTTTTAGTTGGGACTGAAGAAGGTGGCCACATCACACGTTATTTAGAGATTGCAGCTATGGGGAGGTCTTCGTCTATAGAAAAACACATGGATAAACGTTTAGGTCCGAGGATTTGCAGCCGGTCTTAAGCCGTAGCCTTTATAAATAGGTAGTCGCTATTAGAGGTTTAACTGTACAATCATTTAATATATTTTGAAGCTAAATACGTCAATAAGGAGTCCTTTGATGCTTCTATTTTGTTACATAATTGCCTAAATTTTTTGTTGCCTTTCTCTTCAGTGTGATCGAAACAAAACGTATTTTATTTGGAGACCGGTCTGTTCTGTATTTTTTAGCTACTTGAAATTAGCTACAAATACTTTAAATCACTGGTATTCAACTTTTATTTCTCCTGGACTCCTCCTGTTTCAGAAACATTACTTAAGGACACCTTCTAAGATCGTGTAAATCGGCAGTTGCATATGCAATAAAAGCGGTTGTATTGGAAACCTTTGTCTATTGATGCAATTTTGGAAATCACAGCCTAAGGCAGCAGTAATTTCTGTTAGTACATTGCAACTCTCAATAGGTTATGGACCCTTAAATGTTATTAGAGGATCCCTTAGTGATTTCTTGAACTCAGGTTGAGGAACAGTTCCCGAGTTGACCGGTTTTCCTTACCTGTAATGATTCTCTTGACAAAAGTCTTTCTATTTTGTGATATTTCATAGCTATGGTATTCCTTCATTGTATTAAGGCGTAACAAAAGTGTGCTTGCGACAAAGTCAAAGTTCTACACTAGTCATTAGGTTAATAAATCATCAAGGCTCCGTTCTCTTGACTGTTCTTTACACATGGCAAGGGACACCATTCTTGTTGCTCCGTTTTTAGTGATATGTTATTGCAAAATGAACTACGTATGATCATGTGGCATGTTGAAGCATAATTGGAGAACGATAATCAAGATTGGACAACCAAACTTGTAAAGTCTTTAGTTAAAGTATCCATGTCACAAAGTCAAAAGTCAAGATCTAGGTTTGTCTGATGTTATAGCCAGATACATGCTATCAGTATTCCTGTACTTTGATTCGAGTGTCTTGGCTCTTTTTAAGAGGGAATGTTCCGCAAAAAGATGACAGACTACCAAGAACTTTTTCAAGATTTGCAAGTTGTACCTATCAGTTATGGCATCGCTGAGAGGTTAATGAGGTGAGTAAAGCCAAAATTAAGAACTTTAGAAGTGCCATCAGGATTTCTTTGGTTTAACAAGGCACGACGGATGAGGGGTACTACAAAACCCGAGATGAGTTAAACGCATACATAGGAAGTAAAACGTCTTTGTAAATGTTTCTGTTACAAAATTAAATATATTACGGCTTTTAGCGTTGATTTGAAAGTATTTAATATGCTAGTAACGCTTAAATGGCGTTGTTACTTATAATGGAGCGTAAGGTGTTCGGAAATGTTCCTATAACAATCCTCTGATCAGAATGCCGTTTTGACGCCGTGTGCTCTCCTTGAAAGGGGATAGGGGGGGGGGGGGATGTGCCCTGGTACATGATATTTCTTTATGTTTTGTTCAGGGTTCTGGACACAGTAAGGCTAAAGTTGCAATTCTGTTGGTATCTAATAGACATTATACCTCTTTAACAATTTGAATTATAGTTTTTTGGTTATTATAGAGTGATACAAATAGTCACATTTTGTGTTAAAACAAGGTATCTGCAAGGTTTTGGCATTATTATATTATAGAAAATATCTTTGACGTGCCCATAGAAACATTTGTCGCAACAATTTGATATACCTTTATCTATCAAAAAAGGTTTTAGCATAATTTGTATCTGTAACGTTATTTTATAAAGTTGCAAAAGCTTTTCAAGTGAGAAATATGCATTATTAGCGTTAAACATCAATGAAGAAAAAACAGAAAAATTTTATATGTATTTTTCATCTGTATAAAGACCATTCTGCATAGAATTATACAAAAGCATTGAAAATTCCTCAGACTATACGTTTTTTATGAAGTTTCCCTTGTATTGTCTGTTTTAGCTTAAGGGTAGACACATTGGTTGTCCCAAAGAATGTTTTCCCGAAAATTAACAAAATCAAGGCTAGGAAACTCGGGAAGTTTCGTTTTTGCACCATTAGTCATTCTAAATACATGAAACACCATTTAAAACCGCGGAACGTTATATGTTTCTATTTCCTTGCTTAATATTTAGATCGTATTTTAAAGTTTACATGCTATATATCGTTTTCCTATCGCTGCTGCATATGCAGATAGTTACATTATGTTGACATCTTTGTTGGGAATTGTTTTGCCATGCTTCCGTGGCGGTTTAATTTTCGTTAATCGATTAAATCAAGACTTGGTGAAACACTAGCCTCTTAATTCGATTCAATTTTAGCGAATTTCTTGGTCCAAAGGTTGAGAAAGAAAGCTGGATAGGGAACATGAATGTGGTGTACAGAGCGCATGCCGGAGACGAGTAAGTTTCCGTTCGAGTGGAAAGAATGTGATAGCAATTTCACATCAAGCTTTTAAAATAATGAGTAACCAAAGTTTAACACATACTTGGGCAATACTTTCTCCAGCAATTTGTAGTTAAATGTCTCTCGCCACTCTTCAGAACTTACAATGGCAAGGTGCTGATTGATTGAATGGGAAATCAGAGCCAAAAGAAAGTGTTTTGATTTTAAAGCTATTGTGCATCTATTTTATCAGAAAAAGCAAATGGAAACTAACTTTTGGATAATGATGATTGAAGGAGGGCTCCCTTTATAAAACAATTCTGGAAATAGAGAGGGCATACTGTTTTACTGACAGCGTCACATGCCCAAGGAAGAACAGCAATATCCCTGAAATCAAACAGATAGCTTACACGAGCCCCTGTTGAAATATTTATTTCGTTATTCAAAACTATATGAAGCAATGATGGAACCATGTTAGTAGAGAACTTCGAATTAAAATATAATTTATTGCCCATCTTCACACATTTAGTAAATAGGATGTGATACTTTGGGTAAAGAAATTGTTTTATAGCAAAATTATATAGAATTTGGTAATTAAATACATTGTCCAAGTGGAGAAATATAGATAAATATCATTGCTCAAAAGTAGCAGATGCAATAGGCATAGATATTTGTCAAGATTTGATCACATTACTATAGAGAAAGTTAACTCACAACTTCCATGCATTCATCGTATTTTCTAGATTTCTATTGAACTTGTTGATACTATCCAGTAAGTACTGCGATTACTTAGATTTTCGAAGTTTCTATGATTTTTTTGTCCTGCTTAATAGCAATTTATGCTGCCTACCGAGTACAAAAGCCAGGTCAAAACTCTTTGATTATTCTAGTGACCAAACGGCGGTTTGGTAGCATAACATTAATGTCAAAGTAGTATGCTCAAACCTCCATATCACAGCACCAGCGGCGGGAGTCATTTCACCTGAGAACATTTTGGCACTATGGTCTTGATGTAAATACATGGCCGTAGGAACGGGGGGGTGGGAGTGGTGGGTACAAGGGACACCGTAGATTTGCACAAAGAATCTTTTTTTACTTCCCTGAAAGAACTCTTTTTCTTAATTGAGATTGGTGGCAATGCTTGAACATGCCCTTAAAATGGGAATGGAAATTTCTCATACGTACCTGAAAGGGAAGCAATCGTAGTCCTGAAGGCAATTCTTCCAGAGCGAGGCCCTTTGCTTGCTCTTTCACTGGGCTGACCACTGCGATTGCCCCAAACGTGGGTAACTGGACTGTATAATCTCTGATAACATCGGCGTGGGGCTCCCTTTCCCAAATGACTTCTGCCTCACTGTATAAATACTAAGTGAATACTAACCGTAAAGATTATTTCGCAAGTTCCACAAGTAGTACTCTTATTTCCAAAGACATTTACTACATAATGACTAACAGAACTTAAAAACTGTCATTTCTTGATTTCAGGCGACTGGTTGAAGTCAAAAGTGAGCTCTATGTCAAGGATAACCCGATCTACAATGTGATCGGTACTATAGTCGGGAAAACGGAGCCAGGTGAGGGAGGACATGTAGAACGGAAGAATTAAATATCTTCTTTTTCTTCTAATAGATTTTTACAATTGTAGGGTTGGAAGGGATGTAGGCAGGGTGGAAAATGAGGACCTAAAATTTCTAAGATGCTTTGTACTCGTGCTGATAATTTGTAATCCGAAGCATTTACAGAATTCGAATGTTAAGAAAACGACCCATTCATCCATTAAATAGGTTTAAAATGGCGCATCTCTTTGTTCGTTGATGGGAAAAAGTTTATTTCAATGCTAGCATTTCGCCAAGGCTGCCATTTGTACAGTTGCTGAAATTTAGTTCTTCAGCTAGAGACTATCATCATATGAGCGATTATGAAAGTCATTTGTGCCTACTAGAGAAAATGTCCCTTTATATTTTGGTGCAAATCGGACCTGACTTTTGATCTCTATCAAAGTCTCCCCTAACTAATTATGAAATAAAAGTGATTTTTGTGACGTCAGTTCTTTGATAGATTGCAGAACAATAAAGTAAATTTGCAGCAATATGCTCCCAGTAAACAGATAGACCTCTCAATCTTTGCCATTCAACGTAAATATCCCAGAAGTAAAACTACATAACTTTTATTAATTCCTTTGCGTGAGAAGCACACAATTGTTCTCACAACAATGAAGACAAATAAAACTTAGGGTAGAAGTAGATGAAAATGCAACGGGTTTTCAATCCAGTATACGAGGCTTTAATTGTTGGCTGTAACACTTTGATGGAAGGCTAATAAATTTATGAAGTCAAAGAGTAGAATAAAATTTGTTTGTCTAGTAATAGTGGATTCTATAATAAAATATCTCTATTTTTCTTGTACAGAAAACACGTAATTATTCATATCTTTAGAAAGGGACCCTAGTTATTACCCGCTATTTATGTTATCACCCTCTTTCCTAGATAGATACGTCATCATTGGTAACCACAGGGATGCATGGTGCTATGGAGCAGTAGATCCATCAAGTGGAACAGCAGGTTTGGTTGAAGTTGCGAGGATTCTAGGATGGCTCAAAAGGGATGGTAATGATTCATAGAAAAGTAGGTTTATTGTAAAGCTATAAATTGTCATAATCTGAAGTGAGTCCCAGCGATTAGGCAACCGTAGAACCAACAATAAGCGTGTCTAGTTGTGAAAGGTTTAAACGTTTTTCAAATGTGACGTAATGTCTTAAAACCTGGAAAATTTGGAGATAAGAAGTATAAGTGGTATAGAATATTCCTTAGTTGTAAACATGAGAGAGTAAATAAGCCACAACACTAAAGATTCAAGCTCCATGTCGTCCATGTCCCCACTTTTGACTCGGAGTCAGGACATCTTAAGTGCAAGCCTAGCGTAACCCCAGATTTACTAGATCAGGAACTCTTGCCTTTATTCGATTGTCGATTGGCCTCCACAGAAGAACATGAATACTTTGTGTTATTTGTAAGAAGAATATCTTGCAAAGATAATATACAATCACAAAATAACGATGATAATAATAATAATGATAATATAAACAAAAAGAGAAAGGAAAAGAGAAAACGAAAAGAGAAAAGAACGATTGTGGAAGTTGAAAAAGGTGGAAGTTGTGCCAGTGGTGATAGGGACCATTTGGAGCTGTGACAAAGAACTTTGAAAAGTGGATCAAGAGACTCGAGATACCTTGTAATGTAGAAGTACTCCCGGGAACTGCTTTTT
>JAAAKL020012409.1:0-13048 GCA_010016065.2 Carybdea cf. marsupialis auct. non (Linnaeus, 1758)
CAAAGAGAAAAATAACAGAACTAACATAATGCAGTAATATAATAAAATACATAAGTAATAGTCACAACACCTTTGTCAAAGTTGTTAAAATTGGATGTGTTCTAATGTAGCTAAAATCAGTTTTGTGTACTACTTGCCCCCACTGACCGTTTCTTCAACAGAGGTATTTATCCACATAAAAATATGATACAAATCATTGATATTAGACGCAGACCAGCTGTCTAGGCAGTGTATGTTACAAAGATGTTAGGCTTAAGGCAAGAGCAAGCAGAAGCTATGCTAAGCTTCAAGTGACCATACATGCCTACATCTGCATACAGCGGCCTTCTGCCTTACATTTACAATAAAAACAACTATGAGATGCATTCATCTCCATTTCAAATTCAGAAATTTGTAAACCTTTTGTACTGTCTCATACTTTTTCAGAGGTGACCTCGTCACCAACGATGATTATCATCGGAAGGGACCTCAATTCTTATGAGCTGTAAGGGAATACTTTAACCTCGTGTGTTGTTCTAAACCAGCTCATGTCAATCGATAAACAATGCCTTTAAATATAGTATGTAGAATATAGAATAGAGTATGGTGGCATATGATCGTATATGATTTATTTGTGTCAGCAAACATTGATGGTGTTTCTAAAATTATATTTTATGTCTGTGTTAACATACGTTGATATGAATTTACCTATCCCAATGGAGCCGAGGTTCAGATCAATTTTATCTTCATCAACGAAAAGTGGATCATCAGCGTTTTAAATTGTGAGAATTTTAACTCATTTACAACAGTGAATTCAGACACTTGTATTGTCACTGTCACACCCAATTACGTCTCAGAGCAAACAAACCAAAGTCATCGAAGAATCTACGTTATGATTGGTCTGCACTCTAAGATAGTGAGGTTGACGGCCAGTTCAAGATTTCCCTGTCTAACCAGTGCTCTTCAGGATGTGAATATGGAGAACTCTACTAATTCATAAGTATAACCCATTTCGAGCAAGTCCTTGCTCAAGTAGCAGAGGAATTCATCCCAGACAAACCCAAGACCAGTCATTGAATTCCTTGGGAAACTATCGTTAACAAAGATGACTTGAAATCAGCCTAGCTGAAGAGAAATATAAACCCAACAAGAGAAAATAGACATCTTTGTCAATCTGCTCATTCCACTTTCACAAAAGCCTACGCCACAGAATAAACATCATTTGTTCAAGCCGAAATCGGCACCATTACGAATGCAGCCGTCAACAAACAGGGCGCAATTGCTTTGAAAATAGTCAATCAAAGCAGTGGCCGAAATGGCTGTAACAAAGCCAATCTGAAAGCCCAAATCTAAATAAGAGGGTAAGCAAATTGAAGAAACATTTTAAAGAAGGTCTTGGCAAACAGCGCAAAATTACAGAGAACCCAACGCAGAGAATATTCAACAAAGAGCTCAATATCAAGAAAGGACTATTCACCAAAGACAAGTTGAGTTCCGCAAAGAAGCAAGTGAAGCGCGGAAAGTCATGTGGACCAGACAACGTGCCTATTGAGGTATGGTTGGCAGATGATTATGACGACGAATTACTCATGTTCTGAAATTTTATATATCAACTCAAGACCAAAGACAGTTGGACTGAAGGCTGCATACTGCCTATCCCCAAGAAAGGAGACGTTGGTCAAGAAACAAATCGTTTCAACGAATCAACTGTTGGTTAAATTCCAACCGTCCGTCGCATAAATCGAGGGTGTCAAATCCAAATATCTCAAAGCTGTATTGGTATTTGTCTACTTCTCAAAAGCCTTTGACTTCATCCACCGTGGCAAACTCACAGAGATCATACTGGCATATGGAATTCCACAAGAGTTAGTGTCAGCAGCGATGGTGCTATACAAAAACTAACGTTCAATGGTACGCACCCCAGATGGCTATACAGAATTTTTCGACATCGCTCCCGGTGCTTTGCAGGGAGATACGCTGACTCCTTTTTTCTTTATTTTATGCTTAGATTACGTACAACAAACATCTGCTGATCTACATGCTGATCTAGGATTCACCCTAACAAAAGAGAGAAGGTCAGGCTACCCTGCAACATTTATCACCGACGTTGACTATGCAGAAGACCTCGCTCTGCTTTTAGATACAACACAAGAGGCTACTGAGCAGCTTCACTACGTTGAAGAAGCAGCTAGCGAGATTGGCCTGTACATCAATGCTGGCAAAACTGAGTTTATCTTCTACAATGAAGAAGGTGAAATCAAATTACGAAATGCCAACAGCATCAAACCCGTCAAAGAATTTGTTCACCCCTGCAGCAATATCCAATCAACAGAGAAAGGCATCCACATTTGCAAAGAGAAAGCCTGGAGTGCCCTTGATGGTCTGAGAATCGTCTAGAAGTCCACCCTTCCCGACAAGCTGAAAAGAGCCTTTTTTAAGACTGAAGAGGAACCCATCCTGTTTTATGGCTCTACAACTTGGCTACTTACTAAGCAGCAGGAGAAGTCACTGGAAGGAACATACACAAGGATGCTTCTTCGGGCTGATCTAACTATCAGGTGGAAGAAACATCCAACAAGGAAGCGTTTATACGGACACCTGCATCCTATCTGAGACGCAATAAGAGAGATAGGACTCTGACTGGCTGGCCATCTGTGGAGAAACAATTCACATCTTGCAAGCGGCATCCTTCTCTGGCAGCCAACACATGGAAAAAGATAATTGGAAGACCTCACCGAACCTACATTAACCAACTGATAGAGGACTCCGGCTGCCTGCTAGAAGACCTGGCAACAGCAATGTCTGATAGAGATGGTTGAAAGAAACGAGTCAGGAAGATCCGAGAAGAATTCTGGACTTGATGATGATGAATATGAACGCATCTGGTAGTGAGCTTTTAATAGTGCTATGTTGAATGTTCATCTCTTAGCAAAAGGGAGATTCGGTACTCCCAGAAAATCTAAAATTGTGCTTGTTAGGGAGGGACTTTTAGGATCCTTTCCAAGTGCTGTTCGTAGAAAATTTAGAATAACCTATCTGATTATAAATTCTTCAACTAACAAATTGCCACTGTCTGATACGTAGTACAACATATCTATTTAAGTTAGCTTTCCCAATAAATGGCTTACACCAAACGAAATGACATTACCGTTGCAATCAAGTATAAATCTCAAATGACTAATGTTTCCTATTTGATATACTCTGTTATAAGGAGCATTTTTTTTCTTTCTCAGTTTAATTTCATATCTCTAAAGTGCTAATTTAAATAGTATCTCTTCCTAAAATAGGAAGTGTATGACCGTTACGCTCCCCTCGGTAAAAGCCCTGAAAAATACCTTAATTTTTCCATGCTTTTTTATTTACTCTAATCGGATGTAGATATTGTAATTAGTTGCATTATTTCATTTTTTAAAATAACTGTAATTCTAAGATGTTAATAATAAACCACATCCAATTTTAAAAACGTCAGAAATAAAGAGGAATAAAAAGGAAAGCAAACTTTGAAACTGAAACAATGTTTAAAAAACTTGTCAATTATTGACTCCATTTCTAGATCGCCTGAACACGATTTTACCCATTGTGGACTATATTAGATTGTGTTGCTACATATCACCTCTTGATGCTAATGGGGTTCTTTCGTTTTCAATAACACGCCTAGCTCACAACTACTGATTTGATGTAAAGTGAACACAATTATATATTTTTGCGAAAGTCTAAGGGGCGTGGCAGCGGTCAGGTGTGTAAGGAAACGTCAAGATACAAGGTGCGGTTAGCTATATGTACTGACGTTTCAGACTTTTTGATACTACAACTTTATGTTTGTAGAAATGAGTATAGTGTTCTAGGAAGAAGCAAGAAAATTCCCTACTTTTAATACTTACACACTATATAATTTATAAATGTACAGATATGTAGTATAAATACATAGGCTAGAATGATAATAATACATTCAATTGTCCCTAAGTCCAGAACAAGCTAAACAGGTATTTAGGCCCATCAGTGTATCAGCTCCCTATATCCAGAGTTGCAACTTGAATTACGGAATAACTAATTGCTAGGAACATTTACGTCGTGGGGTAATTTCGACATTACCACTGGGTATGTAACACAATGTTACTTAACTGGGTAATGAAGATAGCTAACCTAGGTATCTCAAACAAGAATACTTTTCTGCTTTTAAAGGATCAATCGCATTCTATGAACTGTTTTCCTTTTCGAGGGAGTGTTTATGATAATAAGTGCACAACATTCAAAGTAAGAGCAGAATGGTGTTATTTAAATAAATCATCAATCACAAGGGATTCTCGAAGCCTCAGAAGTCCACAAATGGTTTTAAAATAGTCCATGACACGGAAATAGTGATAATGAGGAATAAACATTTGCTGTATGGAGAAGGAGGTAAAGATCAGTAAGAAACAATTAGTTGAGGTCTTCAAAGTGAATTCCAAATTTCAAATTGTATAAAATTTATAAAACTTTTTTGTTTCTGAGGGCAATTTTTTGGGTCTAAAATAGCAAGAAAAAGTGTACACATTCACTCTATAGATCACGGGAAGGAAAAGAAATTCTTTCCATTATTATTAAACGGATTTCTGAAACAAATGCTGACTATTTTCCCTACCTATTATTTGTAGCTCAACAAAAATAACTTTTAGAGCATTGTATTATTAGTTACTGTTTAAACGCTATGAATGAATATTGGGTTGTTTAGTCCAGAGTATGATGTGTATTCACCAATATTATATCCGCTTTCACCTCACTTTCAGTTATGGAAAAGCTAAGCAATCTCGTTTTCAGCTACTTTCTCGATTTTGCTCTGAGTGGATCTTGTGTGAATTCCTAGTCCTATTTGGTTGCTTATCTCCAGTAGTTTTATTCAAGCAGATCTTTAAATACGTTTCAGATAAATAAACAAGAATTATCAGTGTCTATGGCTTGTTTAAGACAAGCTACAAACTCTTCAAACATTGCACTTGGAATCAACATTTGTCATCTTGTACCTGAAACGGCGTTACTCGCACTAACACAAGTTTGCGTTACTTATTCAATTAATAGACGTTTGCCTCCTGCAAACATAAGATTTGTTTCCAAAAGGCTTAGTAAATGGAAAGCTTGTCGGTAAAATGTTAGTGACATGTGGAATGTTTGTAATTGTTTTCTTTTGTTGTTTACATACCTCCAGTATTTTGGATAAGAATCCCAACTTGTTTATGCGCATTATCTTTTAAGTAAAACCATTTCCCTGTCAGCAAATAACCGCTACGAAAACTTCAAAGTCCAGATTCATAAACATGTAGACATTTTCCTGATTAAACTGCACAGAAGATGTGCTTATGATAATTCCTACTTTGAATATTCAATTTACCTTAATACAATCAGGAAAATGGGTATGAAATATTTTGGTAGCGATTTACGCTGGTGTAAACAATCAACTCCAAGATAAAAAGTACAAGGGTGATGGGACGTTTAAGAAGAAATGTGCCGGTTAAATTTTCTGACTTGTTTGTGTATGGGCTCAGTTCCTTGGAATAAAGTGAAATTTAAAGGCATTGCCTGCCTTTGAGGATCACTTCATAGACAAGGATTTCTCATGTTATAGACTTTAAAGTTTATCTTCTCAGTTTTTTTGTAGCTACTTCAATATTCCTTACAATTCTGCTAAATTGTAAAAGTAATACTTATTTGACATGGAAATCTAGACGCTGTTTACTCGGACAACTTTTTGTTTTTCCGTGAAATTTGAAAATTAGGTTTCCTATTACTGGCTTAATTATGTGTTACAGTTTGAAGGGCTTTGAAAGAGCTATGGGCCTACCACTCTGCTTTTTCTATAAAGCTGCTTTGCAACTAAACACAAATAAAGGTTACAATTTATTTTGGAAGTTGGCAGCTAAAATATTAGGTTGTTTCCAATAATTGTATCCCTGAAGAATTTTAATGCTGTAGTTTGCATTAACAAATTTTTCCATCCCAAATAGCAGTTGCCACTGGGACTGCTAAATAGACAGTAGCATCTGCATGTGAAGTGTTGGGCCCAACCTAATTTTCTTCAAGTTTCAATCTTAGCTTAACCCTCCTTCAAGGCACTGCTTGATTCACCCCTTTTTGCTTACTTCAGCCCTGATTGCTTACTTCAGCCCTGACTGCTTACTTCAGCCCTGATTGCTTACTTCAGCCCTGATTGCTTACTTCAGCCCTGATTGCTTACTTCAGCCCTGATAGCTTACTTCAGAAAGTGAAAGTTTTCTTTGCAAATGACGTCAATGAAAGCAAAATATTTATTAGAATTATTATTGGGATAAATTGTTATTTTCTACTTCTCTGGAGTCTTGTCAAAATCAAAATGACTTCTACAAGAAGAGAGCCACTTTCAGCAATTTTCAAAATACTTCATGCACTATTAGAAGTGAAAAAATATGTTTGCATTACCTTTCCTTTAAAGGAATTTAATATCCATAAAGACGTAAAAGCAATTGTCCTTTCTCGTAGACGCCCAAGATATTGAATTTTGCTCTCTCACACATAATGATCTATCGATGTATCTAAGAAACAAAAAACCCCACGATCATTAACAGCTGCGTTCCACGTAATGAACCATTTAGTTACATCTCAATATTGATCTCTTGGAATCTTGGTACAGGGGTGTGCTTAGTCGTTCTTACAGCCTCAGATTGTTAGGGTTCCATCTTGTGGTGCAACCATTTGGAGACTGGTTGGACATGTCCGTCCCACTTCTCCCAAAGTCAATCTCGCAATTTGTCCTAATATGACATTGAAATAGTGAATTGTCTTGAAGATTGATTTCAGGCAGTTTGAAATCAGACATTTTGTCATTATGACTTAAAGTGTTGTTGAAGGGAGAGAGAACTGGATTGGAAGCAAATGAAAGGAACAATAGCATGTTACTATTTGCATTCCTCCGGTGTTGGGTAGAGTTAGCAATGATTGTGACTGCAGCTTGACGTGTTTTTTTTAATTTTAAATCAGCGGGTGGTTTCTTGATAAAATTTTGTTCCTCCTTCCAAGCCTGAGAACGCTGACTATATTCCTGGCTCCATCGGCTTATGGACCATTAAACATTTCCGCAGTCAATTTCATGTTACTTGCACCCGTTTTATAGTACTTATGGCATATCTCACCCCACTTTCATGCTCTATCTAAAATAAGATATTGTAACAGGATTGTGATAGAGGAGGTTTGTTGAATTACAGTACAACAAATGAACAAGCGTTTGATAGTATCATTTATATTTTACCAGCAGCTGTCAATTATTTTCATTTTGGGATTGTCTCTGACTATTTCCTTAAATATTGTAGGCATTTCCTTGAAAAAGACACGTTTTCCACATCTTTATCACATGAAAAATAACCCTAAATAATTTCCAACTAATGGTCTATCCCACAAACTTTAATGAATGCGGGGTTAAGATTGGTGTGATAGCAAAATGCAGTTAATCCGCCTCTTTGGGTATAATATCAAACTTCTCAATAACATGTGCCATAAAGACATCAAAGTATTTAAGTTAAGAACACTTTCAAGGTACTCTGAGGGCCACCCAAATAATCTGCCACACCTCCACAGCAGAGGTCTTCAATAATGAAAGAGTCCTTGTATTGTTCACTAAGAGAGATTTTTGATAATGGTGATCATTACTTTGGATTGGAATAGCATTAACGCTTGTCTCACCGCTGCGAGGGTTGCTTTCATCTAATAAGCAAAGTTTTTGCACTTAAGGTCGTCGTAGTGTTATCTTTTAATTCGAAGGCATATATCCCAATAAGAATTTCACTTTCGGAATTATTGTGGGTTATTGGTGTTGCGTCAAGTAACATTCCCAGAATTATATTTATAGATAACTTCTTTAGGAAAGGTATTAAATCGTTCTTTGGTATAATGTGTAGTTGGTGATTGACTACATGACCACAGGTTCAACCTGCCTGTGTTTCTTAAATTCATCTACATTTTTGCTGGAATTGACCTCACTTTTCCCATAAAGGTGTTTTAGCATAAACCCACACGTAGAAAGCATCAAAAACGATCAAACTGTGACAAATTTGTAATGTTGAAATAGTTTCCCCACTAAGAACGAGAACATAAAGATGACGTCAAGGCAAAAGTCATGTCATAAATACAAAATCAACAATGAATGTACATAATATAAACCAAATTTTTTCCTCAATGAAGAAGTCATCATGCATGTTTATCAAATGTCCTATGAATTAGAGACATCATATCATCGATTAGAGACAGTCATAACAAATGAGGTAGTCACTAAATATCTTCTAATCGTCGTATAGCCTTTTAAAAGACCAATTTTCTTCAACTTTACAGCGTCCCATATTTTCTATGGCTAAAACAAATCTTCCCTGAAAATGTACGTTATTCACTTGTTTTAGAAAATTTAATCAAAGAAAGAGCGCAAGTACAATTCTGACCAAAATAGAATGAAACAGAAGCGATCTCGCAAATTTGTTCTTCACTTGTCTGTAGTTCTCATTATTTTCCCCTACTTAGAAAGCATTATTACAGAGCATCAGAAAAGTTGAAGATATGCTCTTTATCGAAATGCAGTCTAAGTAGATGATTGTGTTGTGTAACTCCATTTTCATATTCATGTACTTAACACTTTTGTTTTAGTAACTGAAAACAAAGACCACCTGTATCAAAACAAACATAGAATAAATTATGTTTCTTGCAAATAAAGTCATATTAAAAGTATTTGTTGCTAAGAGATCTGATTGAAGTTCTCATGTTAATCTTTCGGTTGATTTGTACAGAGTTAAAGCACTCCAATCTAAACCATCTGCACTATCCGATAACAACAAGTGCAGAGAGGTCTTATTTGATCAATTAACTAGCCCGTCCTTTTAATGATGTTTCTATCCGCACTCTAAACAAAGCCACGTCTTGTTCATTATCTAGAATTAAAAGTGTTTCAACAACGGAGTACTTAAAGAGCACATTTTAAATGGAATAGCAAATTTTCATTTATTGGCATAAATGTTGTTATGACTATGTACTCTGCCCTGAAGCAGTTGTTCATAATTAGTGAAGAGGACGTGTAGCAAAAACAAAACCTTCTTATGCTCTAATCTTCCTAAGTATGGTCGGGAACCTTTTAGCATGCATACCAGCTGGCATCAAACTGATCGAAAGCAGTCGGACGGAGCCTTTTCCCACGTAAGCGAGGTCATGGAATTAAGGTATACACCAACGTCTCGCAAGGTTTTGTAATCTTCTGTGTGGCAATGTTCTGTAGAATGCCTTGGAGGATAAATTCCTAATTATCTCGCCACTAATTTGCTAACATTTCGGTCTTTAGGTCCCATCTTTTGGTTAAAATTTAACTTTTTATTCAGTTGGTCTTGATGGATTTTGATGGGCCTCAAAATTTAGGTATGTATTGATTTCTCAACAACACAGTGTTTCACTTCTTCAGAACAAACATGACATTATTCATTAAATACTACTATCTCTTCTGCATGACCTCAAAGCTACAACTCTGTCTAACACAGACGACTTAGGCCTACTTAGCACTATCCTACTGAATGATAGAAACTATTCACATGAATGTTATTTGAAATCATTACGCGTAGTTTGCCTGGGTAGGCGGAAGCCTCTTAAACACTCTAGAAAAATTTTGCCAATCATTTTCCACAGGAAACATGAGAACCTAACTTTTGTGACATTTGCTTTTAATACGTCTGTATGCCCAAGATAACGGTATTTTGACACCAGAAAAATATCAACACCTCTGAATGCCTTTCAAAATGGTAATGTGGTCGTAAAACTGGCAAAAGTGCAACTACACAGTGCTTATCCTCAGGATGGAATTATTCTATTGAATTAAAGGTCATTCATACAGAGCATGATTATTTAGCTGCTTAGAGCAACCTCGTTTTTAGTAAAGATTCTTTACAAAAAACTATCACTTTATTTCTAGTTCGAAACAGTATAAAATACGATCTTTTTCTCCTTCACGTCTTACTTAACTTCTATGTTTGATTACCTTATCTGCAGTCTTCAAACTAGGATACCATTCAAGCAGTCCCAATAAAGAAAAAAGGTTAATGCTAGAACACAGCACTCAATCATAAAAGTAGGGCCTAAAATTTATCTTCACGACGGGGAAAGACTTATCGTAGGGAGCAGTACACATCCCTGTTTAAGAATTGCAACTCTTGTTGAGATCTACAGCTAGCGAAGAAAAGATCTGAACCCTCCCATGCTGTCAAGGCACATGTATGTCTAAATGATGGTGATAAGGCTGAGGTTCAGAAAATATAGATTAAGTGCTCCAATTGGCAATTTAAAAACTTGCAACAATGAATCTGTAAATTAGCTAGCTCTGCAGTACATTTGAAGTACAGTTTATAATTTTGGCACTAACCCGCAAGAATGTCATGTGAATAGAGGCACTCTACTTGTGTAGATTTAATATGTGCCATAGAGTAAGTAGCATATATGGTGCTACTTAACAATACTACCATCATCATTATCACAATAATAATAATAATACTAATAATCATAATCATCATCATCATCATCATCATCATCATCATTGCTACTATTATTATCAGGGGGTATCTTTATCCCAACGAAGCTATTTCAACAGCAAAGGTCTTTACAATTTTGCTTAACGTACTTGTCACAGTAGTGGGAAACTAGATACTTAAAATGTATGATATCAATGATGGAAAAACAATGCAATTGTATTCATTTCTGGAAGAGAAATAAAGTAAAGCAAGACAAAGAAAGCAAAACAATACACCTTTCTAGAAACAAATGAGAGACATCCTCATTTAAAGAGGTTAACGTGCAGTAAACTATTGCAATCGTGTTTCAAAAGAATTATAGCTGCTAAAGGCTACCTAGGAAGGCTGACGGAACTCGGAGCCCTCAATGCAATGTGGACTAATAACTGAAACCACCCAAGGGCGTATCTGTTGAAACGTCCTGTAAGTTGATTAAAGGAAGTACTGAAAATTTCTGTTGACATGGTGGACAGTAAGATATCCTGGATCTACTTTGATAACTGTTTCATTCACAAAAAACTGATGTACCTGTTAACCCTCGTTCTATACCATTTTTGGAGTGACATGATCTAAAATACCAATATTTGTTGCCGGTCTACCTATAGAAAACCACGAATGCTTTATACACGTTGATAACTACGTACGAATTGAAGATAAAACTATGTACGTTATGTAAGGAAGAGACATTAAAGGAAGAGATTTGGAAATTTGCTACTCCGAGTTTCACATATTCACGATCATCAGGCAAATATTGGTATCTCATTTTTTCTATACTGCTCATTTATGCATCGAGCACTCTCGTATTTTCACATAATCGTCCTAATTATTGTTACGAACGTTATGTAAGGTGTATACTTTGTTTCTATATTGACTATTGGAATAATAACACTTGAACAGAGACACACAATTTTGGTAAATTTATGATTCCCCAAAATTCTTGGTAAAGACACTTGGATGTTTGCTGAGTTACAATAATAATTTCAATCAAGAACGACATCTCTGAAAAATCTAAATTGCATAGGGTAAAATTTAATAAATAAGAAAGAAATATATGAAGCAACGCGATAATTGTAATAGCTACAAAACAAAGGAAAAGAGAATGTGTCTATTAGGAAATAGAATAATGGGAGTCTGAAAATTAGAAACCCTTACGAATTGGTTGAAATTTTATGAGGTTAAAAACGTAATTGTCCAGTTGGATATTCACCATGCACTCTTTGCTACGGCCAAGTAAATACATCCCAAAAGGTGTTTGAATATTGACAAGTGTGAATGTAGCAGCTATTAGCGTTAATCCGACTTCAAAATATATTAATTCTGTGAGGTTGTCTAGTAACGCCTTCCCTAATGTAAAAGTAAGCATTTGTTTTTCCGATAAGAACATTTTCCGGAAGTAATACATTTGATGCAAGTAGCACTTGCTTCCCTAGAGGAATTACAAACTATAAATAAGACGTTACATGCAAAGCCAATCGGAATGAAATTACACTACTATATAACTCGAGCTCCTTTGACTTGATTTGAAGATAACTTGAAGATACTGAATGAGCTCTTTACACACCCTTATTTCAGACAAACTAGCAACTGACATAAATAAACAATGACAAGCGAGCCCTAGGGCCTAACATGATGGCCTCAGATAATAGAAACTGTTGTTGGGAGCAATAGGTAATAAACAGTTCAATTAAGAGACATTTCTGCAAAATGCGTTTTGTATAGACTGAGATTTAAGAAGTAAGGGGGCAACAAGTAAAGTAATTTAACAATTGTAATAACCGCCGAACAAAATGCGAGGACATTGGTAGACAAGTATCTCCAGCACTTTAACACAAAGATTAGTTGTGTCGAATTAGAGACTCTAGCATCATCATTAAGAGCAGAAATACATCTGATATCTTAAAGTGTATCTCCAGTGGTCAGCAATGTTTGGGTATTGTAATGATCTGAAAAGCCTCCGTCTATTCTTTTTGCCGCACGTGGAGTGTACTTCACGCTCAATTGTGTAAAAGAGCTCAAATCTGCACTGCTGGCCGTCGACCTGTTTTCCTTCCATTGAATTTTTCAACATTAACAACTGAACTTCCTTTTTCCTTATGCCGCCCGGTTTGTTCCTTATGACGTCACAAATTGCCTCGTTCTATAAAACGGTCGTAAAGAATCACGTATAACCACGGAAAACTGTACGTGAGACCAAAACTAACGTGGCAATTAGATTTCTTGAAACAAAATGAACAAAATATCAAAAAATGTCAGACCATTGGAGTTACACTTTAAGGGACTTTATGGCCAAAGGAATTTTGACCATAAGATAGTAAACACTTTGAGAACTACAACTAGTGTACTCCATGAAGAATTTGAAATTTCCATCAATTATAGTTATCATAGTACCTGTGTTTTCATTTTTGATCTGAGTATACCAGTTATGACAAAAATATCACAAAAGAATATGATGTATCGTTATTATTAGTTGTCCGTTGCCAACTGTGCCATAAATTTATTATCTTCTGATTACAACTTACCAACGCGCTCACTTA
>JAAAKL020012410.1:0-13048 GCA_010016065.2 Carybdea cf. marsupialis auct. non (Linnaeus, 1758)
GCAATCGCATAGAAGTGTCATGTGATTTATAGTTCTTAGTAACGAGATCTTCAAATTACATGAGAACTCACTAACACAAATGGATTGTATACATTACATGATTATTCAGAACCAAGGTATGATAAGCTCTCAGTTGGCAGGCAATACCCAACGTGCGCTATTTCTGTTTATGCGTGTTAAAACAATAACATACATTGTTTAGAGTCACTCATGATATTTCTAAGAATATCATCATGTGAAGAGCACAACGCAAGAAGGAAGGGATAAGAGAACGGAGACTGGAATACTGTGATAGAAGAAACAGCACTGTACTCTCTTCCAGAGACATAGCCAAGTCATTGTCTTTTTAAGTGTCTTTGGTTTCTTGTTGCACTCATCGTTAGTTATTTTTCTCCATCTATCCTCCTATCGTTTACTTAGACCCTACTAAGTCACTTGATGTTGAAGTTTTCCTTTTCAATATCAAATTGATGGACTTACTTAGTTGGTGTTGCTCAACAATGGCCATTTCTATGTTGAACAATAATGAATGTGGCTAATTCGCATACTTATCTTACAAACGCAAAGGTTAAGCTTTTACAATATTTCTTCTTCCGCTTCCTTTTTTCTTAGCTTGTGTTTATCATTCTGCATATGCATCTGATTATTTGTAATGTAGCTATCACAACCTATTTACTAGGGGTTTTTGACATTTTCCCCCATTTTTAGATATGGATAAATCCATTGATCCCTTTAATAGGGGGAGCACTGATGGCCAACCTCCTTGTAATTTCCATACAAAAATGCTATACAATACCTAGTTTTGGTCGTTGTGTACTGAGATGAAGGCAACTTGGTTGAGAGAGGACAAGATACTTAGGCTTCTCCCGATAATTCATACAACTGAATAATATGATGAGTTTTGCATGTCATCATTCGTTTCTCCAATATGCCAGCCCCCTCCCAATGTTTACCTTGCTTCGGCGCCGCTTATCTGATGGATAACTGATGTTATCATTATCGATTTATGTATCAGTCAATATATAATTGCCATTTATCTATATTATGTTATACTGTATTATCGAACAAACCCCTGATTGCCAATTTGGTTTTGTCACTGTATAGCCTCCTAACTTTGGAAATTACTCTACCCCCCTCCCCCCACTAATAAATTACTATGTATTTTCCACACTTCTGTGCTGCTTTACACCTATTATTACGTAATTCTCAAGTGGCAAATATAAACACTGATAAACAGTGGACATAATTCTTATGTTTTTCTCGTCAACTTTCTCCATCCTTTCAAACGCATCACAGAGAAGTTTGAGAGCTAAGCTTGGCTGTCCCTAATCTTCTAATATCTTCTCTATTCGGTATTTTTCAGCCCTTCCAATATCAAAATATGGCTCTTTTGAGTGCACTAAAAAAGGGTTGCAATTTTTGGCGCTCACGGCTGCTCCAATATATAAGGTTTATTCGCTTTATACAGCACCCCGTTTAATTCACGGCCAGCCACGGTGCTGATGATGGCTCAACAGATTAGATCAAGGCTAAGTACGACCATTTCAAGCACGTCATTATGTGCTGAGCTAGTGAGTAGTTGCTATTCCACACATCTCGTTTAACATCTGTACGGTCAGGGCCTACTGAATGTAAAGTGTAAGGTAGCTTCTAGGACTGCCTGTGAAGGCAAAATTGTCACATCAATGCTTAAATGAAAGCAAGCACTAGATGCCTGGAACTTCAACTAGGCTTCACACAGGCAAGGGATTTATTACTTTTGTTACATAGCCACAAAAAATAGCCGCAAGTTATTATAGCATTCGTGCAGACAATATAAATTCACACGTTGCTGTACACGCAGGAAACATTCGTTGTTGCTGTGTTTTTATGGAAGATCCAAGATATCTACGGTTCTGAGATACATGCATAAGTGAAACAAAAGAATTTTGCGTAGATTGGCAAATGCTTGATATGATTATGCAAGATTAGTGACTCTAAATGTGGAAAAAACGTTCTCTGTCAGCGCAAATAAAACGTAAGTGAGAGGAAAGCTAGCTGATACAAAGTACCAATGTAAAAAGCAGTGACGACCGGCCCATTCGTTTGACTCCATAGGGCATTATTTTCCATCTCCGTTCACAAACTATGGTTATTACTAAAATTGAGAACATGATGAGTTTTGAGAAGCAATGGGCTTTCTAATCAGACGCATTTCGTGGATTAGAACCAAGGAATAAAATTGTCTCAAGTTTGGGGGGAAAGACTTGCTTTTTGTGGGCTAAGGGAAGCACACGAAGGCAACATTTAAAAACCACTTTGCCCCATTACCTGTGGACCCTTCAAATAAGGCCAGGCTAAAACAAGAGAAACTCAAGCGCAATGATTTGTTATTATTATTCCTATCTTCATGATTTAATGTGAGCTCCACATTAACTGCGCTTCAGAGAACCGATCACCGAGCCAAGTAGAAAGAGGCTAGAGTGTCCCTAACAATTTCAATAATTAAGAAGTCAATGAAATATTCTATTACTGTCCTTCAGGAATATAAGTAAAGCGATTATATTTGCATATCAGTGAGAGAAGTCCTGAATCATGTGAAGACGCTTTTTTAGGAAATCTGTTACTTGGTTTGCCTCATTAGCTACGTAGGATACTTCAGTCTCAACTACGTGCAACGTTTCACCACGAAATATTAGGTTACGCTCAAAAAGGTAATAAAATCTTTATCCTAATTCTATGTGGCTGATTATCTCTTGGGATTTACTCTCTGTGATACCACAGATAGCAGTACTGTGTAAGAAATAGAACACACACTATCCAATTTCTTCGTATGGGGCAAAAAGGTTCAAGTTGATAAATGTGCCTTGATCTGTGGGCGTGAGTTGATGAACTTTCCATTTCTACATTAGGACTCCAGTAAAACTAGTTTAGGGTAGTAATTACAAAAAATTGACCTTATTGGGAACCTCTTGGTTGGTTGCACGCACTGACCTCTAAAAAGCACTGGAACGAACGGTTCCCGTTTTAAAGCGAGGTTAGTTGTGGGGCACCATTTTAGTTCCCATCAAACAGGCTTACAAACAATATTACGCAACATAGGGGGCTAGTATTCGTGACCACGCATTTTCGCTGTCTGAAACAATGGGAAGCTAGGCCCAGTCTTTTTTAGAGATCAGTAGTTGTCCTCTTTTTCTTTGGTTAGTTGCTCCTTTGTTAGTACAATGATGGTTTCCATGACTCGTGTGTGCTTTTCTGTTTATGACTAATGAGTCATCACATGGTCATAATAAGATCATAGGAACAGTTCAGCGTACTGAAAATATAGAAAATCTTATCGAATCAGCGACAGTATCATAATCAGACACCTACTATAGAAATTTCTGGATTGGTTTATGAACTGTTGTGACTTAGTACAACGCGTTGACGTCACGGTATGTTGATCGTGACTACATAACTTTTCTATGTTACTTCAAGTAGTTTGTGCATGAGCTTATAGGTGAGCCTACGACCATGCATCTTATGTTGTTGTTGTTTATTGAGGTATTTTCCGTGAACTTCCCAACCTTTTTCCTGTAGCTATAAGTGCCATCCGCCTTGAATCTGACGATAGCTTCGTGCACAATCCTGGACTAATAGAAGCTAAACTTTTACCAAATTTCGGTGAAAATGAAGCAAATCACGCAAGACACTTCCCACATGAAAGGGCTGTTCAGGTCTGGTATTATATGGTTTTCTAGATCTCTCCGCTTAGCAACAGGGAGGTCTGACATGCAAGTGCCTAAAATGCTTCGTTTTCGTACTGACCAATATTTTGGAACGGGGTTGGGGAAACTTTCATTTTTCATAGTCCAAAGATGTTGGTGCACGGCTGTCTTGGAATAATTAAAACTAGCATTTAATAGACTTTTCATATATCCTGCTTGATGTCGATTGAGCCCTCTGACTCAATGATGGGTTTCCCCCATTTTTGTATCACAAGAGAAAGACTTCAAAAAACCGCTCTAGAATCCATTCACATCAAAGCAAGAAAGCCTGCAGGTACTCTTTACTGTAAAACTCGTGCCTCACCATACCATAAACATATGCTATTGTACTTCTGCCCTAACTTGCACTATAAAATTTTTGCTCTACGATATCCTAACGGCAGTTTGTACGCTATATTATTGCCTTTAATCTCCTCGTAATCGAATCACTACAGGTCCTATTCTGTATCAATCCAAACCCTCTATTTACTTAGTATAATTGTGTGTATAGTTGAGCCGCCGTGGTCTAGTGGTTAAGGAATCGGACTCGCATGTCAGAGGATGTGGGTTCGAATCCCGCCTAGCCAAGACTATCGGTTGGGGAAGGTAAAGGGAGACCACTCTTGTAAATGTGCTCTTTCCCCGGAACATTGCTCACTCTGGCTGGGCAATAGGCTACGCTCGAAACCGAGTATGCCACAAAAAAAAGAAAAGATGTGTGTTTTGGTACCTGTCTTGCATTTAGTGTAAAAGGTGTTCGCAAAACTTTAATCAGTTTTCAAAAATTTCCGGTGACAGACACCAAGGTAATTCAGAAAGAGCAAATAAGCAATTTTCATGAATTCTAGGCAGAATCATCTTCCCGAATTTTACGTAAGACTTCATTGACAGGAAGCCCTGAGGTACTTCTCTATTCTTGGGAGAAGAAATTGACGAGTAATGAATTAGAAATGTCTAGCTGATTTATTATCTGATGGTAGATATTCAATATGATATGCGTTGAGCTGGGAGGTAGCTGGGAGGTAAAAAATGTACAAAGTAATGAAATTTGATAAGTGATAATTTCGTATGTTATACATATCGGGTGAGTGGTTGACAAGGTATAGGACAAAATAATGCCACAGAAGCAAATGATGAGTTCAATACGAAAGTCTTGATTTAAGGAGCAGGGGCTAATATAAGAATATTTGTCAGGTTCTCCTTCTCTTCCTTATCATCATCATCATCATCATCATCATCATGATCATCATCATCATCATTATGGTCATCATCATTAGCAGCAGCAGCATCAAAATGATCAATTTTCTTCCGCTTCCTTCCGCATCTCCTTCTGTTGACTTTTCTTTGTTGACATTTAGTTCAGTCCTGCACACCAGCCACTGTCTCTCTCAACCTCCTTAACTAATGGTTTCAAACAAACAGTTTCCATCCCTCCACATAGTTAACTACTCTCTCCACGCAAACATGACCATCCCATGTCTACGAGCGTACAAAGCACATTATCCTAACAACAAGTAGTGGCAGTGGCCGAAATGTTACCTTTATTTGGAGAGAGACGACAAGAAAGTTATTGCTCAATCTGACGAGCTCGTACTCTGCGTTTTAAAGGTTTAACGACGTGCTTTAATTCCTTTGTAGCAGCTCGTAAATTGTCTCAATTGGCTCGTAAATTGTCTGAAATTGGTACCTAGTGCATTTAAGGCCTCCTGGTAACCAATAAAAGGTGGCAGTGTTGTTTCAGCAATATTTAGCATCCTTGGTTCTATTTTTACCAATGATAAATAGATGTCCTGCGGCAAGCAGACAGCAAGTGTCTGCTCAGAAGATCCAGGTAACAATATGAGTGTAAACTCAACGCAAGTAAGAAGGTTCGCGAGAAGGAGGAGTAGGACAGTGGAAAAATCTTATAGGCAAGAAAAGCTGTGGAAAATATCTAGGATGAAAATCCATGGGAAAAAACTTGAAAGTGCGAGATAGACACTCATCGTTTAAAGCATACATATAAAGTAAATAGTGTGAGCCCATGCAAAGATTTTCAAAGCATTAAATGTTGAGATTTTAGCAGGATCGTTGATTAGTGTGCTTTTTTAATTAATTTTCTATTTTATAATTACCACATACAAGCCAAAGTTATACTTGACAAAGAAGCGAATCATTTTTACAATATGATGTTTCAAAACGAAATTTTTAACAACAAACGATAACTAAAATAACTTAGGTTCAATAATAACTTATGATACGAAACAACAATCGTTGTATAACAACAGGCCTAAAGCTGTACACAGATAAATCAGGTCGTAATGAACTTTAGCTAATGAAACTTAACGTTCTTTACACTAGGACTACAACACGGTCTACCCATGTGGTGTATGTTAGGCTAATTCATAGTTGTATTTATAGAAAAGAATCAGAGCAAACGTAAGACAGGGAATTTGGGTTCGTGAAAAATAGAACGACAAAGACTATACTATTACCGGGTGGAGAAAGAAGCTGCATCAAGGCTTAATTTCGAATAGGATAATAAAACAAAAAATAGCGATCTAAAAACATAATCTTAGGGAAATGAAGGACTGCATAAACAGAGAAAATAGATGGTTCTACGCTAGTTTTACTGTACTTCAGAAACTAAGCATGGTGGCATTAAACATTGAGAAGAGGTCCCTACCTTTTATCTGTTGAAGAAAGTTGATAATCAAGAAGGGACTTATCTTCTTGAGCAGAGGTTCCGTGCAAGAAAGGTTAAGCTTTTTTGTTGAAACTAAATCTAGGCGCCTATCAAGAATATCAAATGCAACCACTTTGGTAAAAATTAGAACCAACAAAGTATAACGTACGCTTTTCAGTTTTGAAAATCATATATAAATGTAAACATTGCTCACTCTGGCTGGGCAATAGGCTACGCTCGAAATCGAGTATGCCAACAACAACAACAAAAAACATAAATGTAACAAGTTTCGGTACCAGCAGAAAGGGAAGAAGAGGAGGCCAAAAAATAATTCGATCGACTGCGTGAGAAACGACATAAAAGACGATGGAGGAATAGAGAGAAATACACAAGACAGGCATGGCTGGGGGAGATTGGTGTATGTACAGTGACCTACAGATAAGTGAGAGCTGAAAAGAAAGCTAATGGGAAAGAAAATACTTTAGAGCTTCCGAATCACCTCATCATTTTATCCTCTAATGAAATATATGTCATCCAATCTATTTGCTTGCCTTTCACTTGCATTGGGTGCAACACGAGGTCTCGTCTTGAGGAACAATTTCGCAGCTAGCTTAAGATAAATTAGAAAGAGTGTGGTATGGTACAGCTCGCCGCTATTGGGATATTACAACGACTTATTTTAAAGATAAGGGGCTGATAATTTGGTAAGCCAAAGTTACGTAAGATAAAAACCAAGGGTGAGGCATCTGATATAGATAGGGAAGCAGCTTCATGATAACTTACAAAAATGTTCCGTTATAGGATGCAAGGTGCAAGAAA
Source organism: Carybdea cf. marsupialis auct. non (Linnaeus, 1758) (assembly GCA_010016065.2). Taxonomy (NCBI): domain Eukaryota; kingdom Metazoa; phylum Cnidaria; class Cubozoa; order Carybdeida; family Carybdeidae; genus Carybdea; species Carybdea cf. marsupialis auct. non (Linnaeus, 1758). The sequence continues at coordinate 7,210 of JAAAKL020012410.1, forward strand.
TTACATCGATTGACGATGTGAAAGAAGTGCTTGAGGTGTGGCATCACCATAGTCATGATCGTCACCATCATTATCATCACCATCATCATCATCAACACTACTTTGCAGCCTTGGTCTTAAGGTAAGCCTAGTTCATGTTACAGGACGATATTGTTTAATAATGTTATTTAACATTATATGTTTTGCAGTAAATATGGAAAGTATGGAGCAGATTTTCACGGAAGCATGCTCAGTGATTCACTGTTGGCTCCTGTTGGCTGCACTGTTAGAATAGCACTTCAAACTGCTCAGTTGTCAGTGCTTGTGTCTTTTGTCACTGCAGGTGCAACGTTGACAACAGGGAATCTGTATCAATTTCTCCTCCGTTCTTAAAATACAAAAGCTTGCACTTTAAGTTGTTTTATGATTTGATAGCCAAGCAATTAAATTTGAGACTTAATGGATGCCAGTTCCAAATCGTCGATTTGCACAGATGCCGTGAAAATTAACCCAAAAAGTTTTGCATAGCATGAACTCTGCACATGTATTCAGATAGGTACTTGCTTCAAAGTAATCTAAAAGGAGGTTTAGATTAACATGTGCCTGAGTTCTGCCTTCTGCGAGTAAAAAGTTTGACCAGCTCAACTAATAATTCGCTATAGCAGCCGCAGTGTCAGTAAAGTTGATAATGATGGCAACGTCAATTCTAGTAAGAGGTAAGCTAATTTGTAAGATATGTACAACAGGATAAAATGAAGCAACACTTTCTCTATTTGACTTTTGCATTAATGTAATTTACGGTGAACCCTAAAAGGTTTTATTATATTACATTGCTATATACAAGATTTCAAATTGATTAAAAGACGAATCCTAGACCCCATGAAATTGTTTCAGTTATAATGCTTCGTCTATTACGATAAATAACAAATTCCCTTAACGTCGCTCAGCGATGGTGCACTATTTAAACTGTTGCAGCTGACTATTCCTTTGGAATATATAGTTATGTATTACAATCTGTACACATTAAAACTGTCTTAATGTTAAAAACTCTAAAAATCATCAACCCAGTTGATTCGTCGTTGTCATTGAAAACAGGATATGCCCTCTAAATGTCTACAGAAAGTTACTGATCTCTGCTCTTTTCCTCGTGAAGAATGCGTTACAGCTGGAAGCATTAAACGTAAACACCTGAACGTCATATTTCCTTCAAATAAAGCACTTTTTAACTAGAAAGGTCCTTTCATATGAAAGATATTTTGATTGTGTAGCTGCTCAAGGGCATCTATGACACAATTAAAAGATATCTACATTTTGTCAAATACCACTACCCTACCACTCCACCGGCACCAGATTGTTACCAATGACAAGGATTACTTAAGGTAGCTTTTGAAATATGACTTGACGAAATATGGAATTCAGGTGGTGTTTCACCTCTTTGTTAAGCTGTGATACTCCATGCATGAGAAGAAGCTCCTACTAGGAAAAATTTAAACATAAATATGCCTTCAACTTTGTAACAGGTTCATAGAGGGCAGTTTTAAGGTAAACTAAGATAATTTGTAAAACCTGAAGTGTTAGCTAAATGTTGTTTACATTCCGTTTCCTAGGCATACATTCTTACTATCGACGTTGATAAATTGACCAACATTAGCACCTTTAAGTCGCAGAGATTACATATACATTGGGTGCTCTATATTTGACAAATTATGACTACCATTAAGATATTTGTCCTCTCTTTACAATCAGTACCATTTATTCAATTCCTCGTACAAATCTTGCTGGTAGAATGCTTCCTCTCGCAGTGAATCAAGATCTCGTATTTGACTCTGCACTTCAAATGGATTTTCGCCCTTGTAGCCAGTGATAAGCAACTCGTCCATAAATTTGTCCTCGGCATAATCTTCAACGCAAAGTCCATTAAGAGAGTTGTCTAACTCTTTGAATTTTTTCATCAGCTGGTCTCTTTGTTGGAGAAGTGGAACTTTCTTCTTTGTCTGCATAGGCATATTTCTGGCTTGCCTACGCTGACGTCGAACAGTTTTTGTTGCTTTAAGTTTGGGGGAATCTGGCATGAGAAGTTCAGCCTCCTCTTTGCTACCTCCTTGGATACCGACCCACTTTTTAAAGCGTCGAATCATAAAGTCCACAATCTCGTACTCGTTATCTTGTTTACTAACGTCCTCTTTAACTTCTGCGTACGTGTCCATGATAATCGTCAGAAAGACGTTCAGAACATAAAAGACGCCGAACAATACGACTGTGAAGAAATACATAGGGGCAATTATCCGTTGTGCTTTTTGCATTGCAACGAAATCAAAGCTACCCAGAAGTAGAGCCATCAACGACTCCATGGTTGTAACAAATGACTTGTAATCATCCAGTTTTTGGACAAAGATGATAAAACCCAGAATTGCATATGCAAGGAAGAAGATGACAAACACGATGGAAAAGGCAGAGAGCGGTTTTGCTGACCCCTTGAGTGTTGAAGCTAATATCGAAATCGTTTTGTTGAACTGAAGAAGTCGGATGGACTTGATGCAAGAAATAAGAACCAAGGTCGACATCATGTATGTGAACAAATCATCCCAAGTCGCTACTTTGTTAAAGCTGACAAAATCTCCGGTACTATCCTGGATGCGTTTTACTGCCGAGTTTATCAACAAAAGACGACTGAAAAACACGGAAATAGTACTAATGACCAATAGAATCATGACAAACTCCACCACATTCCAAAATCCATTGAAGTATTTTTTCTTTTCCTTGTAAACTTTCTTCGATTCTTTATAAATAAATACCAGAAGAAAGAATAAGACAAAAAATTGACAAGCCAAGGTGAAAGATTGAGTGCTACCTCCGAAGGTGTATAGCCTTGCAATTTTGATATTGTAGAAATGGACCACTCCGTTTGTTGGCAGATATTCAGTGATGAAGTTCATGATAGCAAAGAGGTTGATTTGGGCGTTGTATACACAAATTTCTAGGAAAACAGCTCGTGTTTGCTGATCAACCCATTGGTGTTTATGTAGGGAGTTAATCAGCCTATGTGACTTCAGCGGATATTTTCCCAGGTCTCCAGTATATCCACCACCGCCATACGCAGACATATATCCTGCATGAAAGGGAAAGTGTAGTGCTAACTTATTAAGCTAGTATTAATTACTTTCCTTGCTGCATTTGTGTGAGGGGTATTGAAAACCCTTTGAAGAGAAAGACTGTTGTCAAATATATTTTACTAAATGTTACTGTATATATATAGGAGTTTGTTAGATACTTAATGTAATAAAAAATCATCAAGAAAGTAGTTTCATAGCATCATAATAATGATAATGATAAATAATAATGATAAATATAATGAAAGAATACTGGTCATGAAACTTAGAGTTATGATGACACATTGAATAACAAAACTTATAGATTTTTCAATCAGTTCCTTTATTGTAACATTATATCTATAGCATTCTTGCTGTTTTTCTCCTCGAATGGTGCATGAGACAAAAAGATTAAGTTTATAGACTAAAACTAACACAACAAAGAAAATACAGTAATAATAATGCCATTATAACGACATAGAACGATAACAGCATATTATTTGGGATATAAATGGATGTTAAACAATCACTTGGTCTTCCAGGGTTCAAAATTCCATATTGCTTTTTGTCAATTTGTTAACAGCAAGTACTTTGGAAATAAGAAACTACTTTAGATGAAGAAAATTCCTATAGTTGCATAAATAGATCTTTAATAAAGCATCTGCTCTTTGCAAAAAGGGGTTTAGATGATGGGAGGAGGGGTAACGTTGATTATTTTTGACGTGAGGAAGTCAATAGTCATGATGATCATTTTTATCGTAATTACTGTCATTGCAATTCTAATAAAAAGGCTGATGATGACGATAATGATAGTGATAACTGTGATATTAATCATAATAACGGCTATACCGGTGAGTATTATTTTAATCAAAATAATAGTGGAAATAATTATAATCCTCGTAAAAACGATGATTACAATTATTTCCTTATATACAGTAATAATGCCTACAATAATCAGATGAGGATGATTTCAGAAACGATGAGGACAACCATATAATTGATGATAAAGATTATTATCATCATCATCATACTAATTAACATGAAGATTATTATCATCCTCCTTATGGTATCTACAATTTCTATCTCTGTGATAATTATGATGATATCCTCGATTATGACAACAATGCTCATTTTTATGATAATGATTATCATCAAATCTCGATTGTACTCATCAAATTCTCCTTGAACTTACCGACAAATGGATAAGTATTCAGTTCATCAGATGTGTAATACTCCCAAGACTTGAAATAAGGTGGAGGCTTGTAAAGAGATATGTTCTTCAATTTTTCCCATCCAATGTCGTACTGCTCTGTATCTTCGTGTCCCCATGAATACCAGTTATTGCATTCCTTAATAATGCCGGTGGCTTCGTTAGGAACTTGGCAAGAATCTATCAAAAGAAAGAAGAAGATTAAGTAGCACTAAAGCAATGTGCTGCTGTTAGAAAGTTTATATTTAGTTGTCAAGACTTCCTTCATTCAGGGAATCCCCTTATACGTGACTTATAAATTACTAGGTCATAGCCTCCCTTTCAAGCAGACTAAAGGAAGGAACGGTCCCATTCGGCTTGGAGTAATGATCATGTACGTAAATCGAACGTTAATCGTGGCATATTCTTATTGGTAGATATTTTTATTAATTTCTGTTTTGTCGTGTTAAATAGTAAGTAGTAGTTTTAATCATCAGATTGTTATCAGATTGTTGCTGAATTGAGATGTACAATTCTGATCGGTGAATCCCATGAACCCCAAATATATCGTGTTAATATAAAGGAGTATCTTGGTTTTACCATTACTGTTAACCCTCAAACAGCAGCTTGAGACTTACGATTATCTGGTTAATGGTACACCTTGTGGGATTAACAGCAAGACCTATCAACCTTTCATAGCTACCTCGTTTATTTTAGTAATTGATATGAATAAAAAAGACTTATGAACAGAAAAAATTTCGCCTACTTTCCTAACCAGATTTCCACTGCGAACCATAGCCGTTGATAATTTAGATTTTGTAAATCAAATGTCATAATTCAAAAGTGGGAAGTCATCAATTAAAGGTTATAGTCCAAAAGCCATAATTCAAAGGACACAATTCAAAAGTTGTAATTCGAAAGTTGTAATGTAAAAGATGTAGATGGAAAGTCGTAAGGGAAAGCTTACGTCTTTTGACCCTCAGCTGTCTTAGTCGTGCGCCGCCAAACAGGTTACTGTATAGATCCTGAGTAAATCCAGGTATATTTGGATCTCCGTTGTACCAGTGGGAAGAAAACAAACCTTTTACTACGGTGGTATTCATCCAAGTCCAAAAGTCTTCTCGACTTTGAATCTGAAAAATTGAAAAGAATATGGGGCAAAATTCATTATCAAAGAGAGGGAGGGAACACTATACATACTAAAAGAACCAGAAATGCTTACGCCATATACCTATATTAATTTAAAATGCCTAGTCTGATTTATCTGTATGATTGGCTGGTTGGCTGGTTTTTTAATTGGTCTGTTCAATTTCTTACTTATTTAATTAATGTTTTGACCTCTTTTTTATGCTGCTATTCTTCTATTCATTCACACGCTCATTAAACCGTCTTTAATCACCCACTAAGTTATTCAATCAAAACTTAATTGTTTTCTGTTTCATGAAAAATTACGAGATAAACTAAATAACGCTTCACTGATAATATAACCTGATAATGTCAATTCCAGTAGTCAAAATACTTCAGCGGTGCAGAAGATTCATTTAAAAATTCTCCCTCTTCAAGCTCCTTATTTCTTATTGAT
>JAAAKL020012411.1:0-13047 GCA_010016065.2 Carybdea cf. marsupialis auct. non (Linnaeus, 1758)
GCTGTCATCTAAACGTTTTTTGTGAAAGTCGAGGACAAGACCTCTTCGTGGGGGGTACTGGTCCTCGTCCTCGTCCTAGTTCTCGCATCTAAAACTCCCTAATGACTTCTACAGCTAATTCCAAAAGGCGTCATACTTTGTAGTGCACCACGGCATCGTGCGTTCAGCTATAATCAGTCATATTATATGTTTTAGTGAAACAATGATGCAAACGATTGCTTTCGTTATCTATTTATTGATTTGATTCTACATAGCTTTATAAGATGTCGAGATTGACAAGCTTCCACACGGCGTTAGCTTGTCGGGATGTAAGTTCTCAAAATGTTGACAATTGTTATTTTTAATTCAAAGTCAAAGGAATGCAAAGGAAAACTCAGAAAGCGCTAATGTAATCTTGCTTAAAAGGTGATCGAATTTACTGTGACAGCCAACAGGAAGCATTTGAAATCTTATTCCCTTTTGGTGGTAAGCAACAAAGGAAACACGTAAATATAGTGGAACAATAATGACTATTTTCCTGTCCGAAATACAACCTGTTTGTATCGAATGTGCATGTCCAGATTGCCTTTTACTGCCATAATGTTTGTTATAATTACGACAGGTAATAGCAGTATATTAATATCGTCCCTAAACTTGATATTTATCAGAAAGTCTGGGTCTTGAAATCGCTAAAACAATGGTAAATATTCTGGCAAACAGGGCCCCCCGGGGGAAGAAGTAAGTATTTTTCGAAAATAGGGAAGAAATAAGCTTTCGAAGGAAAAAAAAGCCCTTCTTTACAGCCTTGTATTTCTTCCCTGATCTTTCCGTATTTCTTTCCCTCTTCTTATATTAGAAAACGATTATTTCAGAGCCCAAAACTAAATTTTCTGCCTCTTCGCGCCAACTAGGGTCTCCCAATTTTCTAGTCTGACCCTTTCAGCCTTCTTTTGCATATTAGTTGCAAACTTTTCCCTACCTATCGCTGTACATTTTTAGCAGAGAAAGCAATGTGCAGTGTTTGCCACTGCAGCAAGTACAGGTCGTGTGGCAAGTGTGCGACAAAACAGTGTTACGTAATGCTCAGGAAGGATGCCAAGACAGATAGGGTAGTGTTATAGCAGATGTAGTATATGCAGGTTTTTTCTCAGAAAGGGAAGTTATTTGTTGATCCTTTTCAAGAATGCCTGAAAGTTTGGGGACAACTGATGAAAATGGGAAAGGTGTACAACATTTAAGAAGCTGCGAAGTCGAATTGTGTTAACATATCCCTGGAAGCCAAAACAGGCAAGGAGTAAGAGTTGCTTTTTAGGGAGGAGCAATAAGACTTTCAAGCCAGAATATTCACCATTGTCTAAGAAACATTATGGTCCCCATTCATTTCCAGAAAACTGCCAAAATTTTAGTCTGCATGTATATTTAAGTGTCATTAAAACGAATGACTCTTCGAAGATTCTCTCATCACGATGCAAGCTGTTAATTATGAGATTATGAGGACTGTGGAGGGAGTGATAAATAATAACCCATAGGTGTATTAATTAAAACTCTGTGAATATTTGTTACTTAGGTGTTAAACTCGGCAGGCGTATTGATTCATCGACTACCTTAAAATAGATAAGCTTTTTCGTAAAATTCATATCGATGTTGTTACATAGTAACTGGATGATGAGAAAAACGTAAACAGCGTTCAAAAATTAATTGTTGGATTAGCGTAAACTAGCAAAACGTAAAATAAACTTACGTGTTAGTTTCAAAAGATAAACATATTAGTAAGTATGAGAAATTATGTTACACGCATCTTATGTAGTGTGCGGGAAAAAACTGGCTGTTTCTTCTTGATGAATGTGGAGTAAAATTGGAAAACGTTTAGGCAAGTCGAAAAATATAGAGCAGCAGACTTACAAGCACCCTCTACCCAAACATGGACAGGGTTAAATATCCTTATTTCTTTTCGCTGACTTCATTTAAAATAAGAACACATTCCGACTTCTCTCTGTCTCTATCGATGTAATGCACCGCGGGGTAGCAAACCTCTTGTTTTTCAACTTTGACTCATTGGGAAGAATTTAACTTTTGAATGAAATTTATAGCAGAGGCGTTCATGGAAGAATAGCCATTTTTTCATTTGCAAAGTGTAATAGCTCTTGCAAATCCAATGTCTTTGCTAAGAGCATCAAGGTTCCCAGCATATTTAAGAATATTAGTCTGTCCTAATTTGTATTACATTGTAGCTGGTCAACATGGAGCTGATTTTAAATGCACGTTGGTGCAAATATTCCTAGTGAATGAGAAGAGGATTGTCAAAATTGGAGAGACGTGAATTCTGGCGTCTGTTACTACGGGACTGCAAGCTATATAATCAATTTATCAAAGCAAATAATGTTATGATCGCGAGAGTCATCCTATAATTAATGGCAGGGCAAACACTTGAGGTGGGTTTTAGGGGATAGTACGCCCATAGAAGTCCTCTTCAAATTTACCATACGTTTTGTAATTCATATAATTTTGCAAAGGTGGGTTGTCAAAACAAAATAGTATTCACAATTTATCTGCAAATAGATATAACAATGACCAATCCCTTGTTTGGTAGGCCAATATCCTTCTTCGCCCCTTTAGATAATATGTCAAGTGTCTGCCCCTGGTTGGTGGTGCCGCGCATACTGTAGTACTTCCTGGGCTCGAATTCGTTGGGTAACATCTTTTCCTCTGGAGAAGCAAATGGGGAACTTATTGCTTCCATTCCAAATTTTCAGCCTCATTGTTTTGCCTTAGAATTAACAGGACTCAAAAATTTTATGGAATACAAAATGTGGTATTTATGTTAAGTAATTTATGAGTAATTTATGTCATGTGGCATAAGACCCCCTTTTATTATTACTCCTACAGATCCTATTCTTTATTGATTCTGGTTGTCGCGTCGGCATTTTCTATTTTGACTCTTTCGGCTGTCTATTATATGTATGTATTAAAAAGAAAACGGAACGAACAGTGTAACCTGATGCACCCTCGTCACCAGATTGCTTGCTAAATTTCACATGTAAATGTTGTGCTAAGTTGGCTTTCTGCGTACTTCGTGCTGTCCTGTGATAAGGTTTTCCTTGGTCTACTTTAGCCTTTACTTCGTCAATTTTTCCATCTAAGATTTGTTTTGGTTGTCTACTGTGTGAATAATACATAGTATCCCTAATGATACCATTGACGAATTTCAGCTGTTTCTATTCATCATTCTGATCAGCAAAATACAAATCTTAGAGGATGTACTTTTCAGTTTCATCAAGCTTGGTATTTGTGTTTCTATAGGACTCGATGTCAATGCAAAGGATTTCCAAGATATTACTCCACTTCATTTAAGTGCTTGCTGTGGTCACATTAAGGCTGTGGAATTATTTATCTCGTATGGTGGTAATATCCATGCTACTGACGATAAGGGAAATAGTCCTCTCCATTCTGCAGCACAAGGGGGTCATTGTGAACTTGTTCACATCTTGGTGGAAACAGGTAAGAAAAAGTCATCAGTAATATCATTTACTGCTATGGGTAGTTATTGTAGTCATAGTTTTGCAAAGAGCATATCTGTACAAGGTAGATATACTTCCAATGTGATAGATGATCACGCGGAAACGTTTTTGACAGTAGCATTCTTTATATGAACATATGGGATAAGAAAAGCGTGCATATTCATATCAAGGAAGATATATCAAGGAATATTAATCAAGATTTTGACTAATGATAAAAGCGGTATGTAACTTCATCATTGACTGGATTGAATATGAACATTTATGAAATAGACTTAATTTGCTGTTGATGAATCACATAATGGAGCAATCAAAGGTTTCGTTTTACTGAACTATTTCAAGTCAATGCATCTTACGATCACCACCAGAACACGGATAACACTTAGTCCTGGCCTTATCACTATGTCCGTTGGATAACTTTTTTTTCTACCGGTAAAACAAGCTAAGAGAACTGATAAGAAACAAACAAAAACTGCTCAAATAGAACCAAATTATCAGGGATATCTCACCTATCTTAGGTGAGAGGTTGAAGTCAAGCGTTCGTGTTTTGGACGAGTGAGTGTGTGTGTTTCTATGTGTGTATAGGTGTATATATGTGTGTGTGTTTGTGTGAGTGTGTGTGTGTGTTCGGAAGTATATGGTGGGGCTTACAATAATCTTTTTTATCAGTTGTTCAATTGAAACATTTGAATGCGCAATTACTCAGGCAACCCATTTTAACCAGGACAACTTTTGGCTATGCTCATGAGTAGGATAACGTAAGCTAGGAGTAAGAACTGGCAGGAATTTAAGTCTATTCAAAATAAGTCTATTTTTAAATTGGAGACTTTCTAAAACGGGGGAATAAACAAGGTTCAATTTTCCCAGAATGAATAGACGGGATTCTAATGATTTCGTAGGGGGTGGAATAAAGCAAAACGTAATCAACGACCCTCCTGTTTATTAGCGATCAAAGGTAGGTGGGTGTGTGTAGCAAATTTTTTGAAGCACCGACATACGGCATGGAGATACTGAAAAAGTTATCTTGTCATGAGAAAGTGTCGGTTTGAGTATTGAGCCTTTAGCAAAGATATTGCCTAATTCAAGGGATATTCAATAGTAAGCGAATAGAAACTTACCGGTATATCATACTTATACATTATTGCTGTTGTAGCCCTGAAAGATGTTGCATCAAATAAATTGGAAGAGAAGAGAAAAGAATATATCAACACTGTCAATGAAGAATCACATACTCCACTTCACGTAGCTTGTAAAGGTGGTTATGCACATGTTGTGCAGGCACTGATAGAACATGGTGCCGACATGGAAGCCAACCCTGCAAATGAAAACATCGGTACGCCATTGCATATGGCTGCCAGAGGAGGTCATCTGGACGCTGCTGAGTACCTTCTTTCACACGGTGCAAACATTCATGCTCGGACAGATGAAAATAAGCAGACACCTTTTCATCTGTACGTCACTTGTTATCTTTCTATAATTTTCAAATTTTGCTTTGAATATAAACAAAATGCGAAAGGGGGTAATATCACCTTTGATTATTGTATTTTCAAGTAACTACATAATTGCAGCTTTCTGTTGCTCAACAACCTTGTATGTATGTATCATTATAACAAGCTTCATTGATGAATCGACTAAATTACAAGTCACATCATGTGCCAAATACTCTTCAGCCCTTTTGTAATGTCAGTAGTCAATATCTGTTTCACTGTACTCAATGAACTGCAGTTTTCTTATTTGCTTTCGAACTTCCAAGCTTTAAAACTGTCAGTGTATCTTTCCTGATTGACTTTGCTAGTCTAATTCTTACGTAGGCTATCGTGTTTACTGATTAGTAACCATTTAGCATTGCGGCATTGTAGTTACTCTTGTACACTCAAACATTTGCCATTCATAGCTTCCGAGAAAGAATTCTGCTCCGCTAAATAAGGAACTATCGCGTCATGGGTTGTACCCTTCAACGTGAGATACTCGTGCAATTCTGTAGAGAGGTATTTCCCTCTATTGCCTTTTTAACGGTATTGATTTGAACCCCAACCTCTCTTGTTTTCTAAGACTCGGATTCTTTGAATGTTTTAGTACTTTTCCTTTAATTTTAACGAAATTCACAGAGCAGCATTTCTTGGGATTGTCAGTGAATATCACAAAATATCCATAACCACGTTGTGATTGTGTCTGCGTAGGTCCACAAACGTCACCATTTACAAGTTGGAGTCGTTTCTCTGTACGGGTTTCTTCCTACGGTTTATGCGTCTCCTTGTATATTTTGCTTTTTACACATTCCAGCAGAATGATATGTCCTGTTTTAAGCTTAAACCACCTACTAACTGCTTTGCAACAACGTTCTTTAGGTTCTCACTATTCACATGACTAAACCTCTGATGCTTAAGGTAAATTTTGATTTTGCTCGCCCACTGCTGCACTGATAGTAGTTTCATATTTCAACTGATAGAGCTTCCCAGTTAGAAGAGTACGTTGTTGTCAGTTTTCAGATACTTTAATAGTATAATTTCCAAGACTTTGAACTTCCTGTAAGTTCATGTATCTTTTAGAGAAATCATAGTTATGTGCCATATGGCTAGTGTACCGACGTATGTTGATCATTTTGCTAAAAGAAACCTTTTAACTATACAAAAGCAGGAGACGTGGTATTATTGTCAAGATCCCGTCCCTCGATAACTGACTTTATGTGCTCTTTACGTAGAGAATTTCTTTTGGGGCAGTCTCGCCGAATATCGCCTTTTTCGGCGCATTGATAGCACTTAATACCACCGTTAAATTACACTTTTCTTGATGCTGAGGCGATCATCATTTGACTTCTTTAATTGAGCCGATGTACTTGGAAATTTATCTCTTTTTTTTTCAGATCCTCGTTAAAAATATTTTTAGCACGTGCTTCAATAGTTCAGTATCTCCACTAGCTTCGAAAGTGTTGAATTTCTCCAGAATAAAGTTACAACTTGATACTTTTCTCCAAATAGGGCAGTATTTCCAAACGTGGGTGATATTACCCCTTGGGGGTGAAAAAGTTTTTGAAGGGAGCGATGGACTTACGCCTATACCTGACTGAATGTACAACCGAAATCAGGAAACACACTTTGCTCTATCAGTACCAACCATCGCATTGAGAAAGAGAAATTGAACTTTAACGTTTAAAAAATGTTCTCAAAAATACACTTAAAACTACTACCAACATATGCAGTTTGAACTATGACAATAGTTCAACATTTTTTGGTGTATTGTCTCTTTAGCCATAGAAAGAGTGCGACAATGGAGGTATTTGATCATTGAGGGGGCGACAATCCACAAAAGGTTAGGAATCACTGATTTAGAGCACCCATCGCTGCTATTAGTTATCTTCTTCACCTCCTTGTGATGATTCATATTGGTGCTCCGTTGGCCATTTAAGTTCGAAAGTGTCGCTTTTTCATTGTAATTTAATTCGCAAATACCTCCTGGTTCAAACTACGTTTGCAGATCATCCCATGCAGCCTTCAGGTGTTTTCAAAAATAATAAAAGTAAAAATGACTCGTTGAAATGATCATTGCTATCGTGCAAAGGACCTTCTGTGTTTACATATTGTCCTCGCTGACTTGTTGAGCTTTTGATCCTTCTGCTAACAAAGTTTAAACTTCAATGTAACCCCATAGGTAATTTGCTGTCTGTTATCTACTACGTACCTTTTACATTGTCTATGGTCTACTTTTCCTCAGTTGTTCCAGCCATGATCGATAAACGCAGCTGCTTCAAAAGAGCGAGTTTACAAGTTGTCAAAGCGAACTTAAACATATACATTTTAAACTTCTTGTAAGAAACCAATAGCCTGATGGACTTATATTGATAAATGGACTAGTTTGATATAAGGACTAATTTGATAAATGGAACTAATTTGATATAAGGACTAATTTGATAAATGGACTAATTTTCTGCTCGTAGCATACACCTACTGCTCTTTAGCTCACTGGAAATGACAAATGAGAAAGTACTCAATGTTAACTAGATTTGATTGCATCACGATCACACGAGATAACCACCACCGAATAAACCTTTACACTAAAGCAATTGTCTTAACTAGGGATATGCTACGTGATGTGTATTCAATCAAATAAGTATAGCGGTTAATGAAAAGATAAATTCATCCACCTATCACGAATCTGTCGTTTGAAATTCAAGATCATACAGCTTGCATATTGCACTTTTATAACGTTGTGTGTATGATAATGGGGGGTAGGGGTGGCGGGAGAAGGGGATGTGTACACTCAGTGGATTTTTTGTGGTAACGCTAGTTTTTTTAGTCATTTGTCACAAAAGGTACTAAACAAAGTCAGGTAAGTTCAATCTAAGAAACAGATGGAAAAAAAATTGTGATGTAATCAAGTTACCTTATGACGCCCATCATTTTTAATCAGCAAATCAGCCTTGAAGTGTAAATTGAATCAATGACATTTGCTATTAAGTTATACAGGTTAACTAAAGGACTTTTTAAACGTGATATGCTGAAAAATATCACTTTACAAAAACATTGAAAGAGATTAACAGTTTGCACGAAGAGCACAGAGAGATCATTAATTTATATTTGCCTTTGTTCTATGTTGTAAATACAAATTTTCCCAGCAACAGATTGAAGAAATAAAGTAAGACATAAATCAGATTAATATACTTCTAGCAAAATGTAATGATAGGCATCTTAAATTAAGCAAAATACATGTTCTTACTTGTTACTTCGATTCTAAATAGGATGCAAAAATATGAATCACTGCTCATGAAGGAGATTGAAAATACATCCGTAGATTTTCTATATCAAAAATTGTAAAAAAACAAAAAAGACACAAAAAACTAAGACAGTTAGGGAAGTTACAAAATTTTAAATCTCTACCTATCGCCATTTAAAAGCCATGTAATAGTGGTTTCCATCAGTATTATAGCTCTTCTTGGCCTTAATTGTGTTCAAACTTTGTGATGTAAATATTTATTATGAAACGTAAAATTTATACCTGATGGTCCTGTTGCATCAGTATGCAATTTCGTTTTGTACGTAAAAACGTATTATAACAGGAAACTGATGATAAAGAAGATAGGTAAAACTTTTTATAAAATTTTTCTTATAAAAAACAATTTATAAAGTGATAATGAAATCATCGTTAGCCAATTTAAAAAAAAATTAACAATACACCTCAATTAATTTTAGGAAAGTCAGAAAATTTCAGACTGTAAGTAGTTTGTAAAATATCAGGAATAATATCGAGTCAGGGATCCCCAATAGCCCTAGCCCCTAGATCTTGGTAAGGGTAAAATAATTTTTATTTAGTATGAACTTTATGCAGCTTCTCAACCTTCAATGATATCTGTTGGATATTCTAATATGTCCATTTATGGCGGGCATGCTCACTTTGAATTATGTAAAGCTGCTGTAAGAATTCATCTTAAATAGCTCAATTTAATTATGGATGAAAAAGCATAAAACAATGTGAAAAAGTAAGCATAGATATTACCATCGATCTTTGCTTTACTAGATGTCTTCGTGTGTACAAATGAACCAATTGTAGCTAACTTTAATTTCAAATTTTAAGAAACTTTGATATGTAGTCATATATTTTATTTACAGATGTAAACGTCCTTTGGCTACATCATATCAAACTTTCCCTTTCTTTAACAGTGCCTGTTCCCACGGGCGAACTGAAATGGTTGATATGCTGTTAAAAATGGGAGCGGACATTCACGTGAAAGATGGTTTCTGTCGGACCCCGATTTGGTACGCTGTCTCCAAAGGTCATACAGAAACTGCTGAGTTACTCATCGCGAAAGGGGCTCACATAAATTCATGTGATGAGAAGAGAAATACATGCCTTCACGTCGCACTTGATTATAAACAAGAGGAGACTTTTAAAATGATTTTGAAAGTACTGGAAAATTGTCCCAATTATACTATCAATTCTTACGACAGCACAGATACTGGGACTGCTGATGACGTTAGGCAGTCAGAGGTATGCTTAAAATACCGATATATTTAAGGCTTTTGTTTTATGTAGATTTTTAACTGTTCCCAAAGGACTGGTCACTTTTTAATACACCAAACAATTCTGCAATAGCTGTGAATACTGGATAAGCAATCAAATGCATTGGTTTATCTTCAATAGCACGTTCCGGCATTTTTTCATATCGAATAGAAACCCTTTCCTTAATTTTGGAGGAAACATTAATAGTGGCGACATTCCCGAAATATCCGCCACTAACTTAGCATGTAGTAAGTTATAGTGTTAATATGAATGAGGAGCTAACCTGGTATTAGATGTAAGTTGTTTAGAAATGTTCCAGGCATCACAGTCGTACGAAGTCGTACTTAACCCTTTTAAAAGCTAGTATTGATACTGCCATAAATATATTGTAAGGGCTAATTTATTTTGCCACTTAATTTTACTAACCACTTATTACATATCTTGTTTTTTGTTGATTATAAATCATTGTTTATTGTTTATTGTTTATTTTCTCGTACTTGCAGAAAATCTCGTCATCTCTCAATAATGCAGTGCCTGCTGTTCCTTCCTTTTCCATTCCTAACGAGTATGATTATTCAGCTATAAGCACCAAACAGGACAAGATCTTTAAAAGATCAGCACTGACCATTTTAGGTGAAACAGACAGTTTTGGAAACACTGCATTACATGCAGCCGTAACAAACGGGAACCTGTAAGTCTCTATTACTACCTACGGAACATCACGAATTTTGTGTTACAACTAACTAGCATACGCGCATATATAGATGTGAGAAACAACACGACACTAGTCTTCTTTTATCAGCTATTTTGTGAAGCCATTCTCACATTCACAACGTGGGACGAAGTCCCTTCTGAATTATACAGCGTTACTTAAATACACGATATGTACCGGAGGTGGCCTGGGCTCTAATATTAGCGTGGTCACCACACATAAAGAAGTAAATTGTGAACATCAGTTTTTAAAGTAGATGCATTTACTGTTTTAAGAGGGATTTATAAACAAGAGGCACACTTGGAGGTTTTTCTCACTTCCGTGCTTGCGATTGTTAATCGTGGGAAAATATTTGGAAGTTGGAACCTTGAAACGCTTTATCAGAAAGCTGACTGATGAAATTTAATATAATCAGTCTATGAAGTTATCGAGACCTGCTGGCATACTTGTTGAGTGTTTCCATTCTTAGCAGTTCTGCTATTACAGTATAAAAACAGTCTGTGTTTCTTTGTTCGCTATTTCTGTGAAGTACTGAATGTTTTACTTTGTAAAGGAGGGATGCCACTCGTATAACTTTGTACTAGAGATGTAGCTCCGATTTCAATAGCTGGACATTCTACATATCTATGTTGTTTTACACCACGTTGACGTGACGTTGAGGGGACGTGACGTTCATCAACTACTCTCCATGTGAATAGGGTATTAAACACATGAAATGTTTCCACTACCAAGTTCATACATTATGGAATCTTCAGCACAAATTTTCTCAACTTAAGTTTAATGAAAAGGTCGCAATGTGGAGGAAGAGGGAGTAATTTTGCGCTTCTCCCACTTCCTATAAATAGGTCCTTTCTGGGTATATCAACAGGGTAGGGCTGTCCATGCCGATCACATTATTTGATTACAAACCCCTACAAAAGAGTTGATTTGCCATAGCCATATCGATTAGTCGTTAAGAAAGCGATGAATCGTTAGGAAAGCAATTCGTAGTTTGTATCGTCCCCTCGGTATAAATCATTAAAGTTTCTAGGAAACATATTCATTGTTGAGTTGTTTTGATCCCAAATATATCGTTAACATTCCTTACTCAGAGAATCACTAAAATTCTATAATTGTAACTTGTAGCGAAACTGTTCCGGAAGGCGATATCTTTATATTTGACCTTTAAGCTCACACAAGAAGGATCCAAATTTGCTGCCCCACTTCACGTCATCTGTATGTAATGCTTTGGATTTTAAACCATATTGATTGACATTCAGATGCATATGCAAGTCAGAATCCTAATACTATGTTAACTTCTACATCAATGATTGGTGGAATATCCAAAAAGAGCCAAGGATACTGGTCAAATTTTCTTTATTTTCAACTAGGGGAAAGTATGAAAAAGTGGAAACATCAATGGATTGATTTCTCATCAATAGCCAAAAAGTAAAATGCCCGTAGCATTGCCTGTAGTCCGCAGTAGTCAAGTCTGATGCTTCAGACGCTGTGGAAACTGCGTATACTACTTTCAATCGGCTTCTACAATGACATTTATTATACTATATACAACTGCAATCAATGGTTCTATTGCTATGCTTGTTCTTTTCCCCATAATGAAAGTTTCAAACACCAGCCTGCGGAACTTTGTTGTAGCCAATAAGTATTTGTATAATCCTTCGTTCGTGAATTTTCGTTACTTCCGTTCTTTCATTTCTAAATTATGACGTGAGATTCTGATAAGAGATTCTCATCTGGCTCTTGTATGCTTTATCTATATATTTAGGGAAAGGCATTGAACAACCCTGTACTGAACAAGTAACTCGACTCTTGCTATTTTCGTTCTGAGATAACGGCTACCCAAGAGCCTGCTTCATAGTGTTTCGTTTATTAACCACTGATTTAACGCCTTAAGAAATTCAAAAACTCAAGGACATGTAAAAGAGCGTACCTTCCGCCGGTGTGCGAAGAGTCAAGTCCCGCATATCTATAGTTTAATGGGTAAAATCCTGAGATGGGGATCCCGGTAGAGAAAAACCTTGGTAGGTAACATAATAAAAGTATTAAAGGGCAAAGGCCTTATGTTAAGGTGGCGTTTCCGAGGCGTGACTCTGGCTTACTAAGTGTTTCAGTCTGTTACGCTCCAAAGTACCTTCATACATTAAGCATTATGTCCATTGGTTCGCACCTTTTTATGCATAATGAAATGGCTGTAAGGAAAGAAACACTAATATTTACATATGTAATATTTTATTCTTTTAGAAATGCAGTATCTGCGCTTTTGGAAATGGGAGCAGAAGTAGATTGTAATGATAGGTGGTTGCGAACACCAGTGATGCATGCAGCATTTTGTGGATTTGTTGACATTCTACGTGAGTTGCTAACTTACAACGGTTCTGTAGATGTGAAGGACAAAGATGGACGTACACCTCTCCATTTCGCATGCATGGGGGGAAGGTTAAACTGTGTTATTTTGTTGTTAGACCATGGCGCACAAATAACCGATCGTGACTACCATGATGACACCTGCCTGGACACAGCAGTCCTGAATTGTCAGAAGGACATCTGCATGGCATTGTTGACGGATAAGAGGTACATTGCAGATAGTTTTTGGATATTACCTAAATTTTCAGAATAAATATGTTATGTTTTGAATTTTCAAAATCATACGTTATTTTTATAGAGTTGTATTAAACATTGGTTATACTTCTGGTTAAGATATATATATATATATATGCTGCACCGAAAACGCCACCTCAACCACTGCACTATATAGTACAATAGTTAAGTTGACAATTCGGAAGGTCAGTCGAAACAGAAAAAAAGAATGCAGATGGTGGCGCTGGAAATTCGTGATTGACCTGCCAA
>JAAAKL020012412.1:0-13045 GCA_010016065.2 Carybdea cf. marsupialis auct. non (Linnaeus, 1758)
TAAAAAAAATAAATTTTTTTTTGGTTTTGAAAAAAGGAGGAGGAGGAGGAGAATGAGGAGGAGGATGAGGAGGAGGAGGAGGAGGAGGAGGGGAAGGAGGAGGAGGAGGAGAGGGAGGAGGAGGAGGAGGAGGAGAAGAGGGAGGAGAAGGAAGAGGAGGAGGAGGAGAAGAGGGAGAGAGAAGAGGAGGAAGAGGAGGAGAGGGAGGAGGAGAAGGAAGAGGAGGAGGAGGAGGAGGAGGAGGAGAGGGAGGAGGAGAAGGAAGAGGATAAATTACTTTTGCTAACACCAAAGAGGACGCCTCCCAGTACCTTTCGGCACATATCGAGTTTTCAACGTCATGTTAGCCAATTGCAAAGTCACTTTTAGGAATTGTCTACTTACTTTTTCTTACATGGCTGCGAAAAATCTTCGATACTGTACCGCACTTGCTTACTACACCCGATACATGTTGGTCGATTGTTATGATGAGTAATGTTTAGATTGTGGGAGGGTGCATGACTTGATCAGAGGTGGGTTCCACCCCCACATTAATAGACAAACAAATCACAAATCGAATGATCCAAGAAAGTTTAAAAATCCAGAGATGGATAAGGGGAGAAAAAAACCCAACGAAAACATAGTAACGAGAGGATCGAAAGACACGAACTTTGGAAAGACGGTCCTCTACTGCCCGCTCAGGGACATTTCAAGACAAAGAAATCAAAATGGACTGATGGAAATCCTCGCCAGTAATCTAGGAATTGTCGTCTCCACCATTACAAGAAAATTTGAATGAAACCTGATCTACACCCAAGAAAATTTGGGGTATATGAATATGTTAGTCGAATGACGTAGTTATGTTGCTTAAATTGTTAGCGAATAAGTGTGACCAATCACGTTATCTTTTTCAAATCTTGTTGTTTTATGCTTGTACTCTTCACAGGCCTTCAGCGTCTTCGTAACACAATCATGTCCAACCATCTCTACGATGCATGAGGATGCTCCTCAGCTACCTTCTCTTTCAGGCTCTCTGCGACTTTCCCAATCTTCTCCGAAGTCACAGCTGGTTGCTTTTTCTGAAGATTTCTGAGTGCGGCAAATTTCCGACGACACCGTTATTCGCCGCTAATCACCAAAGAGCCTGCTTTCAGATACTGTGTGATTTAGTCTTTCTTATACAATCCCTGTTCTTCACTCCTATAGTTTCATAGTTATCAATACTTCTTGCAATCTCCGTTGTGAGAAATTGTATCAAAAGTAATCACTAAGACTTTACTGCTTTTCGACCAAACGAGAGCTGAGTTGTAAAAAAGCTTGCTTATACACCAAACCAATATGTAGTGAATAATTTAGTTTTGCAAAGAGAAACAAGCGTCATTAGATTGCTAAAAGTGTACCTCCAGTGGTC
This sequence comes from Carybdea cf. marsupialis auct. non (Linnaeus, 1758), assembly GCA_010016065.2. Lineage (NCBI taxonomy): Eukaryota > Metazoa > Cnidaria > Cubozoa > Carybdeida > Carybdeidae > Carybdea > Carybdea cf. marsupialis auct. non (Linnaeus, 1758). The sequence goes on from JAAAKL020012412.1 coordinate 1,391, forward strand.
AGAAATGTTTTGGTATTTTGTTTATTTTACTGACCGGAAAAGCATCCGTCTATTCTTTTTGCCACACGATGAGTTTACTTCACATAAAACCGTGTAAAAGAGCTCAAAACTGCACTGCTGGCCGCCGACATGTTTGTCTCGTATTGAATTATTTACCATCAACAACTGAACTTCCCTGCTCCTGATGATTCCCATCAGATTTGTTCCTTATGACGTCAAAATTGCCTCGTTCTGGAAAATTTTCGTTAAAGAATCACGTATAACTACGGAGAACTGTACGTGAGACCAAAACTAACGAAGCAGTTCGATTCCTTGAAACAAAATGAACAAAATATCAAAAGATTTCTGACCACTGGAAGCACACATTAAGGTCATTTTTCGTCTGCGCATGCTCTGTGACGCTTTATAGAGCATAATAGCATTTGTATTTGTGAACTACTAAACTCTTTTGTATTTTAAGTATTACGCTAGTTTAGGTTTCAGGTTATAACACCAATACCATGCTTCAGTCTGGTATCAGGCTCCTATCGACGGAGAAATAAGCTACATTCCTTGCATTTCTGGGGGAGCACAGTAGTGAGCCGTTCATCAGTCTAGATTTATTGTGTTCAACTATTACTTATTATGTGTTATGTACTTACCAATATCCTTCCTCTCCTCTTTATTAGTTTCGTGTCCTTCTCTAAATTAACATTAGCCACCATTTCAACGATCACATCCACACCCTTCCCTTTTGTCGCTTCCTGGGGGTAGAGAAAACCATGGAAATAGTTGATAGTATGTTATCATAAATAATGTAAAAGCTGGCCGAAAGGTAGCAGTGCGGTAATAGATGAAGCCATGGGCGAGAGGTGGTTACACCTACCATAATGGGTATAAAGGTTCCAAATATAATATTCGTAAAAGTAAAGGGCCGGAATACTAATTGTAGTGATTGTTTGAAATCACTTGTACACAACTTTTATGTTTTATGTTTGTGTATTTTAATGTATTTTAATGTAGAGCTATGCTGCTTCAGTAATACGAAACATAACCTTGATCACCAATGAACCAAGTAACTGCATTCCTTTCCCTTTCTCCACTTGCAAGACAAATATGCATCAACGGCTCTTTTCAGCTAAAATTTCATCATTAATATTTGATTATAAGTCCTACACTTCTTACGTTCCAAATTGTACTGATAGTCAAAGCATCTCAAGAGTCTATTCGGCTAATCCGTTTGGCTACTTCCTTTAACCTCTTCCTTCTACTACTTCCTTTGGCTGCTTCTGAACATACGTCCTTTGGCTACTTCTTCTAGCCGCTTCTTTTGGGTAATAATATGGCCATTCATCTGCCTACTTCTTTTAGGTATTTGCTTTAGCTACAAACTTCAGATACATGCTTCAGCCACTTCTATCTGCTACTTCCTGTGATTACCTCCTTTAGTTACTTCCTTTGGCCACACCCTTTAGATACGTCCTATGGCTACTTTCTTTGGTCACTTCCTTCACCTGCTTTCTTCCACCACTACGTACACTACTTCCTTCTGCTACTTCCTTTGGTTACTTCCTTTGACTCCTTCCTTTAGCTACGTCCTTTAGATACGTCCTATGGCTACTTCCTTTAGTTACTTCCTTTGGTCACATCCTTTAGATACGTCCTATGGCTACTTCCCTTTCGTTACTTTCTTTGGCTATTTCCTTCTGCTACTTCCTTTGGTTACTTCCTTTGACTCCTTCCTTTAGCTACGTCCTTTAGTTACTTCTATTGGCTTCTTCCTTAAGGCACGTGCTTTGGCTACTTCTTTTGGCCACTTCCTCCACCTAATTTCTTCCACCATTTCCTACACTATTTCCTTTGCTACTATCAATGGCTACTCCTTTGCTGCTAAATCTCATCGAGGTACATTATGACTGTCTTATATTTATACCCCCCTACACTCTTTTATGTGATACAATTGAATTGCAAAACCATGTTTCTAACAAGCAAGAGTATTTCACATGTTAAACATGCATTGCACCTACAGAGGAGTCATGGTAATCTTTGCTGCAAAGGGAAGAAAGATGTGAATGGCTACTGAGTATATTTAAGGCACAGTCATACCCTCTAACAATGTACTTTGCTTTAAAAAATGGCTAGGTGGTATTCAATCGATCAATGCCTACTGCTGCTGAAGGGCTCCTCCATGGTGACAACCAAGGATCACAAGGAACTTGGGGAGATTAGAAATGAAAGTAATTGTCTTCATGTGAAAAGTGAACTATCGTTTTCCCCTTGTGTCATCTCTCAAAAATCTGCCAAATACAAAAGCCTCAAATACAAAAGCCTTTCGCTGAACTAGTACCAGACTCACAATGTAACCTTGACGCACACCATGTAACAACTGAAAATATAAAATTGTTGGCAACATTGGTAAACAATATCTTTCGCAAAACGACGAGAAAAGTCCAGTCTGATGGCACAAAGTGTGTTGTTTTATGAACAAACACCCATACACGTTCTTGTATCAGGTGCTATTTTATTTCTTTGAGGTAGCAGTGTCGAACACAGTATCAGTCAAACTATACAATACCTTTACAAGCTATTCAAAAATGAAGAAAATAAAACTATTCATACCATAATTTCATCTTGATATCCTTCCTTTCGGTGGTTGAATACTCTGTGAACATGCATGCTCTTCAGCATACTAGAACCCTCATCCGTACTAGCTGTGCCAAATACAGTACAACCAATGCTGTATGCTAACTGCACACAGGCTATGCCCGTCTAAGAAATAAATAGGAACGTGCATCTCTAAAACGTAATGCTAATTGATCAAGTACATAAAAAATACGCAGCATCTACTTCCCTTGCTTGGATAACATAATAAGGCAGTTGAATACGTCAAATAAATAGTAAAGTAGACTGCATTTATAGAGCACCTTTTGTTATGCAAGATATAATAATAGGCATTTTACAATCAGCATTTATCCCACGCCTCAGGTCTTCGGTTCATATTTTTCTGATCCACTCCCCGAGACATGCCACAGCCACACACTCGATGCCAATGTGCATTTTCATTGTATCTTCAAAACCAAAATGTGGTTTTCATTGAGTATTTAAAACTGAAACTTGACTGCGTTCCCTGATTTCCTCTCAATTTTGCCTATGGTTGATAGTATTATTCAGAGATACGAGCACGTGGGTTAACAAGTGAGAGGTAAGGTATTTTTAATTTTCATAAACTGAAAGCATCTGAATGCTTTACATTGTATGGTTGAATGACATAAAACTGTTGAGTTTTTCACTGAGTTTGAAAGATTTTGTTCATTTCCCCTACGGATCTCCACTGAATTTGTGAAAACAAGCAGTTTTCCGAGTTTCCCTGAGTCTACACCTATCCAGCTTTGGCCATCACGGCGACGCCTCATTTAAATACACTCATGCGGTGAAACACAATACAGTTCATACGTTGCGTAAGCATATTTGAGAGGTACTGGAACTAGAATCTCTGAATCTATCATCCGTTGAATGGAGAATCAGTTACTATAACCCGTCAGCCACGTCTGCCTTAAATGATGTATTTTTAAGACATTGATCTAACTTGGCTGTACAAAGAAGAAAACACTGACGTACCTTCTGGTGAGGAATTAAAGTATGACGCTGAGCATTTCATGACCAAAAGTAACGTAGGTTTATCTGCTATGTCTAACTTTTTCTTCTGATCAAAAATATAAACACCAAGAAATCTTCTCGTAGTTTGTGAAACATCTCGTAAAATAAATTATATTCTTAGCTATTGATGCTACTTTACATCACCTACTGAGAAAACCGATTAGCTGAAAAGAAAGAAATGCAACAGGGTCATGTTTACTGGCGGACTCCGTTTCAGTTTCTTTTCTGTTAAGAAAGCTTGTTCGCTGCCCTTTTCATGCGCACTAAATACTCCATCGTTCACAGTTCTCATTTCATTTGCACATAATATCCCATAATTTGCACCTCTCTATTGATTTGTACATTATATTTCATTGTTTTAACTTGTTCGATCTAGAGCATCTGTTGTGTGGCAGTACAGTTGGGTATCACATACATCAAAACAATTCAGGCTTACTGAGAAAAGTTTGAACGGGTTGCTTCATATTAATATAGAATATCAAATCTTATCATCTTATCAAGTTGCAGATCAATTTCGTAATATATTGTTAATCATCGCTAAGGCGTTATAAAATTGAAACAAAATATCAAAAACAATGATTTCCCTAGAATTCCCGAGAAAAAACGAACGCATAGACAAAGAGTCGCTGTTCATTGTTGGCCAATGAAGCGTGAATTTAGATAGTCCTGTAGAAGCCTACAGATTCCCCAAAACCCATAAAATATCGAATAACAGACCTCCCGTAGGAAGACACTGGATTCAACTTCACAGAATAGGATACAGCGAGTTGATACGAGTGCACCAATAAGCGATGCAGAGTACTGGCGAAATGCTGTAATGGGAACGGGTGCAGCAATGAGCAACAGAAAGTACTGGCGGAGTGCTGTGATGGGTACGGGTGCAGGAATGAGCAGCAGAGGGTACTGGCGGAGTGCTGTGATGGGTAGGGTGCAGCTGCTGTGATGGGTAGGGTGCAGAAAGGAGCAACCGAGAGTACTGGCGGAGTGCTGTGATGGGTACGGGTGCAGCAAGGCGCAACAGAGAGTACTGGAGAAATGTTGAGATGAGCGTGGGTGCAGGAATGACCAACAGAGAGTGCTGCCGGAGAGCTGTGATGGGTATGGGTGCAGGAATGAGCAACAGAGGATATTGGTAAACTGTTATGATGCGTTCGGCAAGTCCGACTGATGAGGATGATAAAAACACTGTATTATATGAGAAATACAACAGTAAAACGATCTTTTTGCAACATACCGCTCCACTCGCTCCATGAACCAGAACAGTTTCTCCACCTTTCAAGTTAGCTCTGTTGAATAGATACGATTTATCTTACTTTTCATCGTTTCAGTTTTTAGTTCTTTTGCGATATTCCCCCACCTCTATTTACTGGTCAAATACACCATGATATTCCCTTCGATGTTTTATATATCCACTAGTCGGAATTTGTTACGACTAGTGAATCAACGAAAGTCACTTTTTTGCATATAAATCTGGAACTGAACATAATTTAAATGACTTGAGAATTTCTGCATATAGATTCGGTACTTAAATACAATTTTTAATTTCTTGACATACATTTCGTACTTAATTGTACTTAAATACATTTTGAACTGCGTATAGATGTCGTATATAAGCATACTCTTAGAAGCCTCAGAACAACCTCCTGCACATTTGGTACTTAAGTATACCTAAGTCGTTTAAGTTTGCGCGCAGATTTCGTACTTAAGCACACATCTAGGAACCTGCGACTTGTTGCCATGAAATCTGGAGCTAGTCCATAAAATTTAAACATGAAAATTCGAAACTGATATGCAATTGAAGTACTGTAACTTGACAGGCTTCCTGCTAGCACATGACTGTCGTAGTTTAGTGGCGACCAATCCCTTTTGTTCCTTGAGAATTGTTTCCGCGTTCATTTTATCAAAACCACACCAACAACTTCGAGCTGTCATTCGCCAATCTACTTGGTAAAACGCATTTACTGGTGTCATGGTACGTATTAAAACCACTGGCCTATAAAAAACCATTGGATTGCGCATCTTCCGTCTCAAAGTGAGGTGAGTCGTTGAAAGCCATTCTAGTCCCCAACAAACCAACCTTATAAAAAATGTTAGCTAACATGGCGGATCTTCCCGCCCTATTTTAACTTCTGGGGACTAGTATTCGTGACCACACTTTTTTCCTGTTGGAAACAATGGGATTGCTCAATCCAGTCTTTTTTAGAGATCAGTGGTTAAAACTCACACAAAATCCAAACAAAGGCCTTCAACATATTAGCATAGACCAGTAATCCCAGGCTACTCTGACTGCCTATAAGTTTAAAAATTACGAATGAAGTATTCTGACTACTCTGGAAGTGCTCGTTGTTCAAATGCAAAAACACAATTTGAAAATTGCCTTCCGTAACTGATTTAGCACGCTAACTGTTCTTGCCAGACACGGTCCACAGCAGTCGTTTAGAGTAAATGCAGAAAATTTCGCGTAGAATCTCCCTTCACTTTAGAAACCTCCTAACACCAGGCATAAACAACCATAGCCAAAGCCACGGAGCAAAGCTCGTGCATCTACCCATTGAGTAAATTTTAAAAATGTGTACAACATAAACTTCCAACATTTTGGCGATTTTGATTTAGCCCACGGACAGTTCGAAGATGCCACTATAAAGTAGTACTGTGGGACTTGGGGAGGTGTGCCTCTTGCTTCCCTTCAGATAGTGCAGTTACCACAATCCTGATAACTCGCTGTTTATGGACAGAAATACCTCCTAACAAGTGGGAAAGTCTACTTTTATGACTCATAAACCTTGCAAAGATGAAATTGTGGCGTTTTCAGCACAGACTATCGCCAACAAAATTTTGATTGAATTTTGACACTGACTTCTATGCCAGCTTTTGATCCGGCCCCCTCACCTGAAAAAGTTGCCCTTCTTTGGTTTAGACAATTTAACGAAAAACTATAAAATATTGACGGCTGAAGTGACTAAATATCAACTTTTGTGTCGAAAACAAAAATGTTGACCTACTTGAAGTCATTAAATACGTATCTCCTATCCAATTCTTTCCACCATTTTTGTTACTCAGAAATTAGATAACTGTAATAGAAAGCAGCTGTCGTAGTAAACTTTAAACTCTCTGTCAGCAAATAAACTCAAATTTACCGTTCGTCGTCGTGAGCATTATTACTCCAAATGTTGCCTCTTAACAAATGATAACAATGTTTGGTTTCCAAAGTGCTCCGGAAACCTCTCTCTGCCCGGCGGCCAAATTATAAAGGGATAAAGTTAGTACCTACGTCAAATTGACAACTTGACCAATTATATAGAACTTTTGTTCATCCAGAAAACAAGATAATGCCCATTTCAGTTTGCCCTATAACTCAAAAAAGATAACAATATTTGTCTGATGACTCTATGATACGTCCGTAAGAAAACGAGATGGTGTCTGTGTAGGATAAGGTTGCAATCTGACCCCCCCTCCCCATTTAGAAGTTGATGTTTACTCACCTATGAAACAATGTACGATAAGCAGTGCAGTATGGAATTCCAACGGCAGCTCCTTGCTCAAAACTCACATTAGATGGCAAATGTGCTACTGAGCTTTCCTTGCAGGTTACAAATTCGGCAAATGCTCCTGTACACGTTTTGTAATACCAAACTCTGTCTCCCACCTTTAGGTTTAAAAGGACAAGAAGTACAAAACCCAAGCCATACTAAGTCGATAATATAGCACGAGTATTTGATCTGTAAACCTAACTTACTTTAACAATTTAATTGATTTCGATTCGGTAATGGTTTCAAGATTCCATGCTAATTATAACTGAATATAAGTCTAATATCCATCGAGAATATCGCGGCTAAAATACCATATTTTTCCTCTTAAAAAAGAGTAAATATTTCCTAGCATCTTAAAAATATAGCCATCCCCAAATCTAATACTTTGTGAATAATCATCACGTAGGTATGAAAATACGTAAAATGGTTCATTTATCTATTAGCTCTAGAAATACAAATACATAAATCAATAAACAATCCACTGTTAAAATGCCGTTGGCAACTAAAGCTTAAAATAAGCACTTTTAATGTTTCAAGGATAAAAAAGTGCATGCAAATATGTATTTTACTTGCACTTTACATGATCTGTGGCTCCTCAACCAGATATAGTTTAAGTACTTTTGTCCGTAGATATTTTGTGGTGGTTGTAGGCGACATTTTGTCAAGGTCTTTTATAACATCATCACTAGCACATTTTCCAAAAACCGCCTCTTCACAAAAGAAATTAGAGGAAAAGGCAAAATTTCAAGAAGATTGGCCATAAGGTATCAGGAAAGGTATAGAAGTGCGAACCTAGTAGAGCAAGGATTCCCAAGCGCCGGGTCACGACCCTATCTGGGTAGCCAAGCATTTTTTTGGGGTCGCAAGCCTGTCTTCAAATAAATTTTTCAAAAGCTGTTATTGCCGCTCGGTTCTTAGAGTCTGAGTAGATAGATTACTTTTGGGCTCCATGACCATAATAGTTCAGCCACGTGTGCACGTTTTACATACTTAGGGAGTGAGATATGATAAAAATATAAGAAAGACGGCAACCTTGATGTAGGCCTATACATTCGCATAGCCATAATTATACAACCAATCTCTCTCGAATATGGTTACATTGGAATAAAGAGCAGGATCAGATTCGACATTGCTAGTGACAATTTTGTGGCGTCATTGTCGATTGAGTCCTATACTGCAAAATCAGTAGCAGAGACAGGGACACCCATTAAATCAAGACTGAATCTCAAAATAAGAGGAAGGGAATTCGACGTTTCAATAATTTTTGTAAGTGGTCTCCTTGCTAAAAGTTTGGTAAATACTGTACTAGCGCATTACACAAAATAATCTTTAAAATGAATACAGAAGTAGATTTATTGTTGCTTACAATTTTCAAGTCTTGCATATGAATTATAAGTTATCGCCAAGGAAAAATAAGAATCGATAAAACAGAACCAAATACAATCAAACAGAAGTAGACAGACATAAATAGACGAGAAGTGAAGAGAAAAGACTTTTATTCCCTCCAACATCTCATGAAATAAAACGTGAAGACAATAAAATACTGTGAAGTTACACCTTTTAAAACTTTTCAAGAGTGAAGATAAATGGCAAATTACCTTCCAATCTGCAACATTTTCTCCCACATCTGTAATAATACCCGCTCCATCAAATCCAGGAGTAAATGGCAAGGATCTCAATTTGAACTGCCCTGTGACAATGGCTGAGTCTATTGGATTGATTCCCATGGCCTTTGTTTCTACAAGAACCTGTCAGAATAAAACAGGTCTGATGTCATAATGTATCAAATTTAAGCAAGTAAATCCTAGATTACCCTTACATTAAGACTTTCAAAAAAACTGCACGAAATAGCGAATTCATTTTGTACTTAAAAGCTTTTTTCGTCTGACACTCCTCAGAGCACAAGTCGTCAGAAAATAACCTTAAAAGGGAATCAAAGAAATTATTTACCCAAGTGTGTTGCACAAGGTAGCCAATCAGAATTCTGACTGCCAGATTGGTGTTGTTTTGACCAATCAGTGTCAGTGAAGCTGAATGGTTAACCGAAAAGGCCCAATGAGAAGACAAATTCTTTTTGTCTACAAAGCGAGTGTCAGACGGAAAACGTTTTTTAAGTACAAAATGAATTTGCTATTCGTGCAGTTTTATTATTCTGTACCATCAACAAACTTTTTAGTAATGGAATGTGTTATCTCGTATCACTATTAACGTATTATTAGAACTTTACCATTAGGATATTAACGGCAACTTGGGCATAGTTGGACATTGCCTAAAATTTTACTAACGTATGAATTCGGCTTTCCACATTTTTAGTTTGACGTCTTCAGATGATGGCATAGGGCTTGTTACGTCAGGTATTGACCTCCTCAGTCAATTTTCCCAAAACGACTCAGAAGACACTAGTGAATTGGAAATTGAGAGACCGAGCCTGTTCAGTCATGCCGTTGGGTAAGCACCTCCGTTTGTTCTTAACAGCATAGTTATTGTTGGAGAAACTAGACTCGAAATAGACGCATATTCTTCGAGATAGACCGAAAGTAACACTCGTTTGTACTCAAGTTAACGCAGATCAATTCTGATGTCTCGAGGCAAAAGCAGAGGACTGTATGTACAAAGAACAATTGAGTTACAAAAGGAAGTGGCTGATTACGTAAGGAAATAGCTGATGTGACAGAACGAAAACGAGATGATAAAAGCGAGGCTCTGATACGATTAGCACATGACAAAAGTAACCAACAGTTATGTTTTGATGTAGAGACCGCAGAGCTGTGTCTGGCTGTGGAGGCAGCAGGGTGATGTTTCGCTACAGCAATGGCAGAGCTTTAATATGCAGGACACACATCTAGGTTGCATTCTGCTGAGGGGATAGCAGAGGTATTCTGTGTTTTAGACGGCAAAGCTCTATTCGGCTACAGAAACTGCAGAGCTAGGTTCTCAGTCACTAGGCAGGGCACATCGCAAAACAGTGCCGTAATATATATCCAGACTATTCGCCAGAAATTTTCGTATGGGAGGGAGCACCATTATTACATGAAAAAGTATGATGCACAAAAGAATTTTTTGTTAGGGTAGGCCGCTTTGGACCCCCCCCCCCCTTCCACATACGGATGTGGATCTGTCTAACTGTTTTTTATCCCCCGTTGACCATCTCAACTCCCTATGAGAACGAAAATGCATACAAAGATTACTTGATTTCCAAGTTAATTTTAAACGTATGTACTTTTCCACTTGGCTTGTAGGAGAGCCGATACTTAAAACTTTAAAATTTTTATGACAGACGTCAAAGTCAGAGGAGTTCCACTCCCATCTTTGATCCAAGTAACTAAGTCCAATTTCTACATAGTGGATAGTATGAGGTCTGCGCATCGGCATTGTTCGCAATAAATGCCAGTGAAGCAGCCTTTTTAAAAGTTTTGAAATGTGGACATCACGAAATGTTAGGAATAGATTGCAGACAGTACAAGAGCAATGAAGGTTCTGTGAGAACAGCCAGAGATCAAACCATCTAATAAGTGTAATATCATCAGCATGACAAGGAGATGCGACATTCGTCGCTGATTGAAAAGGTTTCTAACGAGGTAATGAGGTAACGAGGCAGGAAGAAATGTTAATGTTTGACGTCAGCCTGAAAGCAGGTAGGCCTGGCTTTATAGTGAAATCTGAAGAGTGAAATGTCTGTAATTGTCAGTAATCATCTGTAACAAGACCTGCTTTTGGGAGAGCTGAGGGAAGTTGAAGATAGTATTGAAATAGCTTGTAATTAGGTTTTAGAGTATAGATGATCGTTAAAATCGAAAACGTGCATCCAAAAGTAACAGTGCTCACAAATATCAAATGCAGTCGAGCCATAGTTTTGTTCAACGAGAACGTCATGAAATGTTGGCATGCATTGTGAAATGTTGTAGAGCCGGAGGGTATGGTTTGTCTAGAATTAGTTTGTAAAGGAAGGGGATGGTGACCAAGAGTACTAACTATAAATCCAGTGACACGGTCATGGTTCCTGTTAGAAATCTACGTTGTTCACTGCACATGCGTAGTAAGTGGTAGAAGATCAGTCGTGCCCCAATATTTATGCTAATCATGTTATGCACTGATCAAACCAAAGTGTGACTCGATTGGGACATTTTTGGAAAAAATTGTGACAGTCGGACATTCAAAGGGTCGACAGAAACACCGTTTGATTTGGGTCGTGAATTTTTCAGTAGAGGTCTGAGAGACTACCCTTCAGCTGTCTAGATTTTTCTGGTTATTTTCCAAACTTTGCTATTTAAGCATCGGGGGTTGTTTTTTACGAGTTGAGCTTTAAAACGTTGGCTCGTGCCCTGTGGCTTCAGATACTCCACCCTATTTATTTATTGGGCTCGGTCAACACCCCCCCCCCCCCCCCCCCCCCCCCCCCCCCCACCCCCACCCAACCCCCCCCCACCCCCCTATGGACGGAAGCACAACACACCACAACCCTCTCTATTTTATTTTTTTTTATTTTTTT
>JAAAKL020012413.1:0-13044 GCA_010016065.2 Carybdea cf. marsupialis auct. non (Linnaeus, 1758)
TAGTAGGTGCTGATAGTAGGTATATGGGCACGTTTCTTAGAAAGAACATGCACACGCCAGCAACTTAATGCTGTTCAGTAATTTAAAATAGTACAAGGGTCGGACTTCAACACTTGCTTCATCATGTACATTCCTATTCTTCACATATTTCATACTTGACGGAAAAGTAATTGCCGGAAAACATTCCTACTGCATACTGTCAGATATCGTTTATTTGAATTAGTTTGGGCTTTTTTCTGGTGGCATACTCGATGTTGAGCGTAGCCTACTTCCCAGGCAGAGTGAGCAATGTCCTTGAAAGAGAGCACATTTATAGGGGTGGTCTCACGTTTAGTTCCCCAACCGATAGTCTTTTAACATCAGGCTAGGCGGGATTCGAATCCACAACCTCTGGCATGTGAGTCCGATTCCTTAACCACTAGACCGCGGCAGCTCAGTTTGGGCTATTTACACTAAAATGTAGCATTAGCTGCAAATTACTGGGGAAAGTAGTCCACTTTCTACCCAATTGAGGAAAAACCCTTCGTAAGCCGTGCTGTAAGTGGCTAAGTTGAATAGCGATATTGTCAATAGAACTGAGAAAGTAGGAAACTTCGTCCAGATGCAGGTACGGCAAAAATAGTTGGCTTGATACTTTTACAATCTTTACACTTTCTAGAACCCCCAAAGCAGTTTATAACAAAATAGATTGTGGCAAGCAAAAATTGTTGTAAGATGAATAGTTATCTTTTCACTTAAATGTTATTAGGGAATTTACTTGTTAATCACAGAAATTTCTCTCTCGACTAAGTTTTAGAGTTGCCGCAGGGCAAAAGCCCTCATAACAGTGTTGATAAGACTTACCAAGCAGGAATTTTGCTACAAAAAAATTTAACAGATGTATGTTTGCGTTATGGTCTCCGTTTGCGTCTGCAGATTTTAGTAGCAAATCATGTTGGTTATTTTCACTTTCTTCGTATCTGGAATTAACTCTTGAGGCAAATTGAAAAGGCTTTTCAAGCTCATCCCATACTTTGTCTATTGAGGCCTCCAGTCTACTTACACCTTACACCAATGTGTTAAAAATTATTTCTGAGAAGAGGAACGAGGGAACGTCTAAAATTTTAGCTACAGCCCTGGTCATAATTCTCTTTGTTGCTTTACATCCTTAAGGACATTGCTCACTCTGGCTGGGCAATAGGCTACGTTCGAAATCGAGTATGCAACCAAAAAATCCTTCTGAGCAAGAGCCTAATTCGTCTTTTCAACTTGTATACAGATACCACAATCTTTGAGTTATCAGTTCCCTCACTATAATACGCCATGCAAATATATCGAACGAATAAAGTAAAAAAAGTTTTCATCTAATTAACATAGTGGTACATCATGCAAACCTACCCTCGAAGCTAAAAACGAAAGAAGCAACGTTCACAGCATATTATATATCGATGCAACGATTGCTTGCAGTGTTTAACTCTTACTTAAACCCCAACTAAAAAGCGATGCTACCATCTTCGAAACCGAGACTATGGCTCACGTATCAAAGCCTACGATAAGGAGATTGTAGCTGACCCCCTAACAGCTTCCTGTTTTCTTTATCTAAATAGTTTGACCATTTGTTTCCATGTTTGGAGAGTTCAAGATCTTTGACATCAAAAACAATTATTCTGGAGGTCAATGAAAAGAAAAGTTCGAGATTGTATAAGTTTGTATGTGTATAAATGTTGCCCCTTTAAATTTATTATGAATTAAGTATGAATTGTGGTGCTTGGATCCACACAATATTTGTTGAATCGTCCCTTGTAAGTGGGCTTTTCGTACCCTACGTTTCTATGGGAAGACTGAGGAGTACAAAGAACAAGATTTTAGTAACTATTTTAATCTTTAGTTTCTTACGGGCACAACGGAAATCGTGTTTGATTCTTTTTAATCCAATAATCTATGTAAAGAAACATTCAAAGTTACAGAAAACTTTCATGCATCAAACACTAACTTCATTATAGAATTGTCCAAACCTTCAAACACTTTTAAATAAGAGCCCAACTTTCATGGACGTAGATTGATAAAAGATGGGGATGAATATTTGAATGACAACTTAGGTACCTTTACTTACTTCCTTGCTTACTTTCCCTGTTATTAGTAAGTTAATACTTTTTTGATCAATTTCTCTTGCCCTCTAGGCGTTCTCATCCAGCCAAGTCATGTCGGGATATATTTCGCGAAGTACCTGGTGCAAACAGTGGAGTCTATTGGTTTGATATTGTTGATAAGGACAACAGGACGCGACAAGTTCAGGTATGTACTTAAACCCCTTGACCAACTTTGTTTGCTAGCAGCTACGGCTCTCAAATTAGTCATCGTATTATCATGGTGGTAATAAGGTGTAATGCATCAGCAGTCAAACACCTTTACTTGTTTCAAAATGTATCCAACTTAAAAAGACTGTCAATGTCTAGCTTTTTTAGTTTAAGAGCCACTAACTAGGCATTAAATTATAAATACCATGAAAGTTTTTTAAGTGCTATATTTGATTCTAAAACAGTACAGTGTAGCCAAAAATTAAAAACATCGTTAACATGCGTTTATTTATAATGAATTTTTGAGGTTTTGCTTCTATTTAAAAGAATATCATTCCCGGGAAATCTCAGCCAAAGTAATCAGAAAAACCATTTTACTTCATTATGGGACCATTAGGCTTTTTTGACATAATCGATGGCACAGTATAAGTTGAAGTTTCGGCTTCGGCACAGTAGAAGTTGGAGTTGGTGCTTTGGCACAGTGGAATTTGGAGCTGGTGCTTTGGCACAGTAGAAGTTGGAGCTGGTGCTTTGGCACAGTAGAAGTTGGAGTTGGTGCTTTGGCACAGTAGAAGTTGGAGTTGGTACTTTGGCACAGTAGAAGTTGGAGTTGGTACTTTGGCACAGTAGAAGTTGGAGTTAGGGCTTGTTAAATATTCAATGCAAGTTTTCTATGGATGTTTTTTCTTGTATTTCTCTGCACTCCTTGGCATGAAAGATCTCTTGAACCCGTCAACTGATTGTTTCAGCCATCCGACAATTTGATCAGCTGAAGCAAAAAAAGCACAAAGATGGTGGTGGCTAGTAGCATAGGAAAGAAAAGTCAAACATATGCTCAGAGATTTCCATTAATTTCATCCCAATTGTTGAATGGTAGTATTATATTTAAACGTTTTATCGTCTCATTTCAATTTTACATGTACAAATTATACAGATTTACTTCAAGGAAAATAATTTAATAGTGAAGATAACTCAGGATTGTAGGGGATAAGAGTCGACTCTCTTTGAGAAATTTTAAGCACTATGAACAGAGGTCTTGGAGGAGTCCATTTGTATAGACATACCTACCCCATTTTACCTGTTGATAGCTCCCTTTCCTGTAATCATGTGAAGACCAGATCCCTAAAACATCTTACATTCGTACCGTCAACAGCTTTACTACCTGTCTATTTTTATTCAAAATTTCTGATTTGAGTCTGGCTTCTAAATTAAAAATCGGTTTACTGCTACCGCTGTGCAAACTAATATCCCATAGAGCAAATTTCATTGCGCAAGAGTGCATGCATAGTTATTTTCAAGGGCGGTTACCAATGAACTCTGTTGTCTCTCAGTCAAATTTAAGTGAATAAAGAGATGGTTGTCTGGACAAGTAAATTATCTGACGACGTGCATACAAGCTGCTGTCTGTGAAAATTAATATTTACTGTTGTCAAATATGGTTTTTGTACCAAGCTGATTAAGCTCATCAACTACAAGCATAGCTCAATATTCCCTCAGTACTTATGGAAGATGAAGAGATGGAAAACTAAATCAATGCATTAAAACTAAAACCAAGACTATAAGTGGGATTAAAGCAATTAACAAGCTGCAAGGAATGTAGATCGTCACTATTTTGATAATGCATCCATGCATACGTTAGGACTAACTGGCGACCATGGGATCTTACAAAAAGAGAGAATACTTATTAAAGATGCTCTTCGGATAGATGTACAAAGGCAAAAGCTATTAATAAAAGTAAAATTCAAAGGTTTGTTAACCAATCTACGAACCGATTTTAAATCGATCTACATTTTAATGTATATAGGTTGACGGTTTAAAAGCTATTCTTCCTATTTTATGAACTTTCATATATTGATTTTATTTACAGTAAAATGAGAATAATCACTATTTTGATTAGTGCAATAATCATGGTCGTAATATCTCTCTATACTTTCCTTTTAAGACGTTCAGGGGGAAAACGTTTCTACTTTCTTACCTTTCAAATGTACTGAGAAATCTTAATTGTACCCCAAAGTTGTGGCTAATTTTCAAAGAGTTGCACACATAAAGTAATTTCATTGAAAATAATGCAGAGGGAACTCCTTTTGCAACTGATTGAAAACTTAATTACGATGAACAACATCGGACTGAGCCCGTTTAGGAGTCTATGAACATCTACATATGATTTAATCTAAAATAATCGTATATATTTATGCTTATGCTTTTTCCAGCTCGCGCCTGAAAGGGTTTACCAAGCTCTCTTTACCAAAATTTTCCCGTCCCTTTCTCTTTAGAAAAAAAAATCAACGTTTAAATTTTTGCTTTAAAAGTTACAAATTTCCAGAGAACACCAATTCTAAGTTTACTCGAAATTTTCTTGGTTATTATATTTCAGGCTAGTTTCACAACAAATAAGAACAATGTCTTAATCGAGGGAGAATAGAAGGCCGTACTTTAGACATCTCCATTAAAACTAGTACGACTCCTTTCTAAGATAATTAGGAATGCACCCATGTAGAAATTTCAAACTGATATATCTTATTTATTCTACCCTATTTATTCTTTGACTTTTCGCTGATTGGATGAACCTGAACTTCAGTGCTGGTTACATCTGATCCATATACTCCTGTATTCTAGATCATGCTACGTTTTACCCTCACTCTAAACAGCGTGGATTAAAAAGAGGCTATAATTCTCAACCTCGGTCATTCTCAATGCCATGGGACTTGCCACGTCATTGCAGCTCATACGTAATTTAAGAAGTTCTACAAACTTTCCATATCTTTGTAACCTTATGATGTAACAGCTTGACTACAAGTGGCTCTGACGTAGAGAACGAGGGAATGCTACATGGTGCGGTTTGAATAACCTGTCTTTTTTGTAGTTAAAACAGTTAAAGTACACGGCAGAAGAGCAGGCTATAACGCAGGATGGGTTGCAACATCATCGGAAAAATTTGTGAATGTTAGCATTTGTGTGAGCTTAGATTTTAAATACTCTCTAATGCAAACGGTAAATCTTCGGTTTAATGAACTTGAACCCTACTTTATTAAGTGTAGAGAATATGATTATGATATAATGTTCTTCAATAACAATTATCTGTCCTGCTTTACTTTACCATAACGTGACACTCCTCCGAGGAAGGGGTAAGAGTAAAATCGCAAATATTATGAAGTCAATGGCGTTAATCATCAAATGTGAAGTAGTAACAAAACAACGAATGTTTGGAAATTTTCTCGTTAGCACGTGCTCAACAGGATACCAACATGGCGTTCAAATAAATTGTGGTTTTCATGGTTTACCTCATACGTGACTACTAATCGTGATATATCAAGGAAATACAAAATGTTTATCTTACACAAACGTATGTTGTTCCGAGACATTTTCCCAAAATTGTTCCCCCCCCAAAAATGGATGACGCCACATTTTTGAACTGCCCTTCAATATTGAATAACATGATCACGATTTTTTGATGAGACGGAGCATATCTTCAAAATCAAAACTATTTAATGCATTGATTGTTGCACGGCATGCTTATCAATCCTAAGGTTGCTTTTATCCAATAACGTCATATCAAAACAGTCTTGCTGTTATTAGGCAAGAACTACACTTGTTTCTCTGCATAGAGGAATGCTTCTATATCTATACGCCATATATTATTTTATTGGTAATTCTGATAACATATTCACTTGTGTAAACCTTATTTCTACAAATGAAGAAAATGCCTTTTTATGTTTCTTACGCAGCTTTATTGCAAAAAGGGAGATTACTTTGAGGAACCAAATGGTACATTTCCTCCTGAGAACTTAAACGCAGGAAAGGCTAAAACAGAGCCTTACGACTGGGAGGAACTTCATCGCGAATCATGGCCCCGACCAATTGATCCGCCCGATGAAGAAACTATGGATAAGAAAATTAAACAAGCCTTGAATGACAATAACGCTCAAGATCCTGGTACGAAACAAAACGAAATCGATAGCAAAGGTTCGAATGGAGCCAAAAGTGAACAAAACGATCCAATCAGTCTAAACGTCAGTAATATCATCAATAACGATAAACCAGCAAAGACCACTGGCATTAAAATCGTTCATTCGAAAACAAATTCTAAGGGGAAGAGAAGTGGAATCCGTATTACAGTATTAAAGATGAAAAAGATTAACTCATTCGCGTCAAAACGAGGAAATTTAAACAATACTCAAAATAAAACAAATCCCAGTAATATCACCGCTCCAAAGAGTAGCAGTAAAAGTTTTACTGGCATCAAGGTGGTCAAATCGCATAGAAAGACAGGTAATCAAAGTGTTCTCGATCGAGGGCAAGTGCTTAAGCCTGTCAGCACTTCTATGAGTGGCACTGTTGTTAAAGAGATATCGGTTACATCAGGTTTAACAGACCTACCACAAGCAACAGGGAGAAATGATATAGCTGATGATGAAATACAGTCAAGTGTGATATTGGAATTGAACCGTAAAAGCAAAATAGCACAAACTAATGTCTCGAGAGGAAATTCTTCTAGGAGAAATGAAGATTTGATTAAAGAAGTAACTCATCCGTCAATAGAAAGTAATGCAAATTCCTCAAAATCTAGTGCTAACAGTAGCAGAAAAGATCGAGTAGTTAATGAAACTCTGCCTAGAGAAGAAGCTGAGATTAACAGAGAATCACAACAGGCAGCTGTTACGGTTCCCATTACTGATACAGAAGGTAAAGAATACCACCAAATGGAAAATAATACCATCACAGATAGCGATTCCGCTGCTGGGGGAACTGTTGCTGTAGGAATTAGTAACCCCGTAGGCGGTAACGGCACTACGGAGGACAACTCTGCTGAAGCAAATAACACTGCTGCGGCTGCTGATAATAAAGCAGGAGGTAATACTGAGACACACAATGGTACAACCGACGATGACCAGCTGCAACATCATAATTGGCCAGGTCAAATAAATGATGTCTTAAAAAAGTTACAAATAAACGTATCAGACGAGAAAACATCCAACTATGGAGAGCCTCTAGCCTTTCGTCCAGGGAAAGGATTGTCTGGTGAAAGTAACGATGGTCCTGACTACATTTCGAACTCTACATGGCCAAACGAGGTAGGTGACATGGTAGCAAACGTCACAAGGGATTTAATGAAGCAAGCAGACTTAGCTAAGGAATACGGCAGCGCTGAAGAGTTTTTCTCCCGTCTATTAAGTGGCGAAGACGGTGCTATAAGCCTACCACAAAACAATCAAACTTCAAACGGGACAGAGGATTACGCGGAACAATTAATACCGTACGACCGCGAGGAAGAGCCACCTACTACCGCAAATAACTCAATGTCGTGGAACTATAACTCGACCAAAGGTCTAACAATTGCTGAGAGTAACAGCATTTGGGACAACGTCGATACTAGCGATTTAACCACTAAGGAAATAAACGAGGCACTCAACTCTATTCCATTTGCTTCTTACCAAACACGAATTAAGAGACAACTAGATCATATGTGAAGTAATATGTAAGATAGAGCATACACCATACACGTCTAGAATCTAATTACAAAGTGAAATTTATTCTTACGATTATATTCTCATTAAAATTACCGTCCGTAATATAGACGTAATTCTCATTGTAAAAGCAATGTAAAAAACAGGTAAATGCCCAGTTCTACTATAAAGTACATCAAAACGAAGTTACCTTCAGGTGTTGTACAAAGAGTCATCAAGTGAGATGGGCTTAACGACGGAAAGGCTGATAAAAGCGCCAGGGGTCTTTTCCATTTGTTATAACTCATGATTGTTTTCCATGAGGTTTTGAGAGAACAATGTCGGTTCATGAACTTATCTTTCTTAATTTTAATGATACTTAAAACAAAAGTCATGATTTTCTCTAAACTGTTTGTAAGACATATTTAAGCTCAACATCGACCATAAAAAATGGACAATGTACATACAAGAATAAGAAAATAATACGTTATAATTAATAAAAGAACTAAAGAATTTAAACAAGAGGCTGTTTTAAAGTGCTTATTGCCCATCATCATCCCAAGATATCAGTAAAACAATTCACCAAATATACCATCTGTTGTTTTTAACAAATCAGCAGTAATCATACCATCGCCTAGCAATATTTACAGTTACAACCGGTATTGTGGAAGAAAGTGTAATTTTAATTAGAAGGTTAAAGACACAGGAATGGACAGGTAATGTTAAAGACATTACAAATATAGAAGTTTCTACTTTTTCTTAGCTTTTGAAGCATTATCGACGCAAATGGAAGCTGGTATAGGAGAAGCAATTGCCTTTAAAAAGACAAAGATTTTGCAGACAAAAAAGGTTCATCTAGTGGAATGGTCTTCAGCAAAATTTTAGGGAGGCAGTAGCTTCTTGCTTATTTGATGTGTAGGTAAGGGTAGTGAGATTTATGACCTCAATAACTGAGTTTGATGGATACATTTTCATCATCATCATCATCATCATCATCATCATCATCATCATCATCATCATCATCATCATCATCATCATCATCATCATCATTATTATTCGAGCGCACCGGAATCCAGCGCAACACTTCGCCAGTGCTCTCGGTTGCTCATTGCAGTAAGCAAATCTGCGAAATTAAGTACAGTGTCTTCTGACAGTAGGGTAGCGTAGTCCAGTTTTGGTCTTCCAAGGCTCTTTTACATTTTACGGCGTACATATAGTTCTTGTAACAATTCATGTTTTCAGCAATCTTTAAGTTTTTGAAGAAGGGAAACACTGATTAACAGACAAAATGTTCCCATCTTAGAGGTTTAGATACTATGGGCGACCAGTGGAATTTCTGCCAGACGGGATGACAATACCCATTGTGGAGTGCAAAAACTATGGGAAATTTCCATGTTTGTAACCTGCACTGATATATTGAGGGCTTTCCAGGGTGTAAGGGCTTCTCTTACCGTCCCCGCGGATGCCTATGCTATGCCTATGAATATAAAGTAAAAGGTGAAAACAATCAGGTGAAAAGAACACATTTTGTACCTCAAAACAGCAGAAGAGGGGAGCCAACCTCTTACACTAATTCTAGTATATTGACGATCTTACTGGACCTTCGGAACGCGAACGAACTGCAGTGAGCATTAAAGGAAGTTTTAAGTGTAATTTGCCAACCAACATCGATAAGCGACTCTGGCTGTACTAAAACTTTAAAATTATACACATGGATATTCAAACTGCACCCAAAATGTTAAGGTTTCAAATGCAAATCAAAGTCATTGGCCTAATTGTAACTCACCAAACAGATACAGGTATCATAAAAAAATTGTAACATTATCTGTCATCTTGTATGTTTCAGATCTAAATTTTACTGTTAGCTAGTTTTGGTAAAAGAGTATGAAATAATTCGACTTCAGAGATTTGATAATAAATTTCTGTCAGTAGTTATACGATGTACATAATAATATAGTTGAGTTATCCTATGGCTGAAATTCCATCCCTGTGCAAACCACGGATCATCATACGACATACATGAATTTTTCCGCTATCAATTATCACAAATAAATGAAGAAGTTCGTAGCATAGAACCGTAATGTCTGTAATTTTTCCGGTTTCTCTGAGGATTTCAAGTCGTCGCAAGGAGAAATAGTATTTGAGGTAGATCTAGCCCAGATCGTTAGACCTGCAAGCGTAGCAAAGACCTCTTGCCTACGTCAATATTTTACGAAGTAATGACAGCAATCTTCTGTTGTAAAACGCCCTCATTTTTATCAACTTTCCCATGATCAGCACCTCTATTTATTTACATTTCACCATCAATCTTAACATATTAAATTGAAAATGCTTAGAAAATTAAAAGTTATGTTCAGAATGATTCAGTATATAGCAATTATTTGTACTTTATGACATAATATTTATAAACTTGTACCGTTTTGAAACCCTTCAAACACCAGACATTAAAAAATTGATATCCTCGTTTATCAAACTTAATCACTTAAAGCTTCGTGATGAAAGAAAAGTATCCTGTTATTTTGTCAAGTCAAGTGCTATATTAAAAGAACTGTAGGGTAAAGAATACTCGTAAAGCCTTACGAACTCTTACATCTTCATTTATGAATTTTCGTAAAATTTTGCCGTAACTATTTATCAACAAAGAAACTTTTTATGCCTCCGGATCCCGTTTGTTCAATTTTGACCACATATTGGACCCTTAAGTGTCCATCTTCTACCCCGGAAAAAAATCATATCCAGACTATTGGGGATGCAATATTATGAATGAAACTTACCTTTGGAGACTACATTTAATAAATGTGCGAATTGAGAAACATGATATTACAATCATATCAATAAAGTATCGTATCGTATCATATCGTATTTATTCCAAAGTATTAGCAATCACTCATTTGAACCTAACTTGAGGACACAGCTTCCCTGAGTATACAATCATTGGCGAGGTAGTGTGACATATCTAGGTCTCTTCAAAATAAAATCTTTCTAAAGGATTTTTAAAGAGTTTCGCTCTTTGCACTTATTGGAGAGAGGAAGAATATCATGTAAATCATTTTGGGAGTTAGACTTTTATTCTCTCTCTATCACACCATCTTTGAGCGTTAGTTAATCTTGCAAATATTAATGCATTCTTTACTGCGTTAAATCAGAGGTGTGATTAATATTCGTTTAAGTCGATATTATATTTGTACTGTTTGAATCGTTTATAAATCGTCGCTCAGTTCTCTTACACTGAGTAGGTTTCTACAGTATATCTGTCTTTGCTACTTCGGGAATCCCCCTGTAACCAGTGATTTAGGGGTACTGCATAATGCTTTCAAAAAAAATTTGTTCTTGTACGGGAACGAAAAGCATTCAACAACGGTTTTTCCGAATGGTGTTTAACGCTACCGGATTATACACTTTAATGATGTGTAGTCACTCCAACCTTACTCCCTTGGAGGTTACGTTGCCACGTGTAACGTAATAAAGAGAAATCTGACCTTGTATCTTTCCACAAAGCTTGCTTACGTGACAAGTAAGTTTCTACTCTGTTTCAATATAGATATTTATTACCTTGTCAGAGATGAATGTGATATGTTTTCTTTTGCAAGAGAAGGCATTTAAAAGGTACCATACTGTGTATACTTATCAGTAGATGCTGTATTTAGCGATAGAGATCTGAGAACGAGTTTCTTGCAGCATCTTGAGATCGAACTGCTATCTGATTGTTGAATATAAAAATCAATGAAGTACAAACAAATTCGAAAGCGTTGCAATGGATAGGCAAATGGGCATTCCTGTAAACGTATGTAACGTCAGCAAATAATTGTATCCTGGACGCTGTTTCTTACTTCAGAATACGTCAACTTTGGGCTAAAAGGTCCCTTAACCATGAAAGCACTGTCGGCACAGCTATTATGTGACAATGTCAAGTTTTTCTTTCTTATGGATAAAGGTAAAAGCAACTTTTTCTTCTGTATGTCGAAATGACGAGAGACTGGTGTAGTTTTAATAAGCATCGGCCAGAAAGAAAGTAAACAAAATGCCACACTTTCAAGGTCCTATTTAGGTTGAGTTGGTTTTTTCTTGGCAAGTTTACATAAATACCTCACTAACAACATCTCAATAAATATCTACTGATATTATTTCCCAACTTTTGCACTTTTAGACTTCAAACAACTAAACTACGTTAGGTGTTGGAATGGGGTGTTGACTGTTTCCAAAATATTTGATTATGTTTACGATAATGCTAATAATGAGGTGCTTTTTTATTTGTATAGCTGAGAGGGAGAACATTTGTATGCATGGATTAACTTAAATGTTGCTAGCGTCCTGACCATTAGATAATAACATCCTTGGTTAACATAGATACCATCAGCAATTCTATTTTCTTGCATTATGAGGCATACAAAATTTACAACTATTCAACGATTTAAGACAATAAGTCAAAGTTTTGTATAGTCACAGCACCTGAATATGTGGGAAACAGTAGGATCACAAACAGCATGGAAGCGAGTAAATCCTACACAATGAACCTACACTCTATGGAAAACTTTGGAAAGGGGCAGCACATAGTGAGAGCAATCATAAAGTAAACTTATTAATTGTTATTGGTAGTAAATGAAGCAATGCTAGTATCACAAAAAGGGGTTGTATTTACATTGATAGGGACGTAGGGATTGCTATTAGTAGCTCTTATTTGAATTACTTTACTTGTCACAAGTTGCTTCTACTTTGGATCTGTCACGGTAGTATCAAGATACCTTGCAGAGTAACTAATGCCAATTGTTTTGATTTCCACCCTAACACTCGCTTGCAGGCTACACCGCTATAATATCAGCATGGTGACGAGCTGTTTTTCAAACACTTCGTTGCCAACGTAATGTCCGTCATATCCAAAAATACGCCAACATCCTTTCAAATTAAACACGAAACAGTATTTTACGGTGTAACATCCATAAATTTCTAAGCCTTCGACGGTGGCCAACTTGTGTACATGTGGAAAACTCATCATTCGTCTGATTAGTGTTTTAATTATACCAACAATGATAATCGTCAGACTTCAACCGCAGGGATCATGCTGTAATAGGTATAATGCAGTATGAATAAATCATTTCCCTGCTGTTCAGCTAATGAAGTGGTGAATATTATATGGTAGGGCGGGCTTTAAATTTGTTGCATCATCTACTGTAACGCGATGTTGAATTCGAGGTAACGTGACTTGACGTATGAGACATTTCTTACTCGAGTTGGAAAACGAACATGTCTACTAACTCAAAATTGAGACTCGGTTACAATGTGCAGTTTTGTGAGTGTGTGTGTGTGTGGGGGGGGGGGGGGGGGGG
>JAAAKL020012414.1:0-13044 GCA_010016065.2 Carybdea cf. marsupialis auct. non (Linnaeus, 1758)
TCTATGCTCCAATAACAAGTCCCATGAATATGGGCACCGTCAAACCCCATGACTGGGAATAAAAGACGTTAAACGAAAAAAAAAAAAAAAAAAAAATTTGTTGATTAAAAACCCCTCATCTAAATACCTCCTTACTTGTCATAAACCTTCTTTCATAAGTGAATTAAGTTAAAATCACAGCAATTCTCACCATAGGTACAATTCTGGTTTAATAATCTCCTTGTAGCTTTCAAAGGATAAATTTAAGCAAGCAACTTCAACTTTAAAGACGTTAACAGTGATTTCATGTAAATGGCCAAGAGAATCGAAACTTTGGAAATGATAACAACACGTCAAATGTAGACTCAGAATCTAAACCATCTTTTTTCTGAAAATCATAGATCTAATACAAATAGATATGTTTGTCAATTTCCCATTTATTTAACAGAAAACTATGATAGTGATAATATACTACAAGTAGTGATACGACAACATTCTTGAAAACTCCAACAAATTAATACTCTGATCCCAACCTAGTGACACCTATGGGTTACTCAACGTAATCGTAAATGAGAGTGGTATTGAGTCTATCCAATCTTCGGTGATGTTTTAGAATTCAAATACGTTCGTTCATGTGGAAAAGCTGCGGTCAACATTTTGGAACAACAGTTAGTTTTTCAATGTTGATAACTGTTCTTTCAATATCATCTACGGTGTCGTTTCAAAGATAAGAAATTTGGTTGTTTAATTGATAGAAAGAAACATAAGTAGAATGGAAAGTGTATCGAGTAGAAATTAATGAGGGCGGGGATTGCGATTTGACGTAGGCCGGTACTCAACTTCAGACTTATATTTTTCAAGAATTTCTATCATGGAACTGCTATAGTGTTAGTTAATATACAATGTCACTGTTGAAAAGTGTTCTTTCGTTACCTTAATTCATTTGGCATGGTGTTCTTCATACTCGTTTTGAGGAAGGAGTATGACTGAAGGAGTCAATGGAAAGATGTCATGGTATCAGAGCGTAATCGAAATTTGTAACCACTCGATTTTGCGAGTGCCACGTAAGATCTCGGTTGCTTTTCTTGATCTTTACGACTTTAGAAGATTAAAGAGTAGAGTTATCCAATAAAACCCAAATGGCCATGCTTCGTGGACGTCATATGAGCAGAGAATACACTAAGGGTTATGAAGCTGAGCATAAAGCTAAACCTTAAACTTGTTAACTTGACACAACGAACAGTGAGAATGCACCGGTTACCAGCTCAAATTCTGTTGGTGTCATGATTTTCTACTTCTCTTGTGTCTATTTCAAAGGTAAAATTTTAAATCGACTCTCTTCAAAAATGAACTTTGGACCGAATAATGGGCAAGATTGCAGTGGACGCAAAGAGGTTGGTCTCCAAGACTGCAGGGGGGTGGGGGGGGGGGTGGAGTCGATGTCCAACAATGAAGCATTGGAAGCTGATGCCTTGCTAGAGACATATGATATGCTGTCAATGGAGTTTACCTGGCTCAGTTTGTAGGGTTTACACCGCGAATGTGTGGGTCTTGGGTTAAAATCCCGTTAGTGACATAATTTTCTATTTATCTAGTATCTTTTCAATAGTAATGATTTAGAGGCTTTCCAAACGATAAAATTGAGATAGCAGGCCCAAGGTTCAATATTAAAAGTGGCTTTTTTCTTCTTCTTTAATCCTTAAACTGCATTTATTTGTGCATTATCTAAATTTTCAGTATATAACATACTTTTAGGTTGCATTAGAAATAGGATTATGATCCTTTTAAAGACAGTTTTGCTATTTGTCGCAGTTTTCAAATGAAAATTAATGAACGTAATTGTAATTTTAAAAAACATACTAGCTAAATAAAAAAAATTGTCACCAACGTCATTGGCGTCGTGTGCTCTACCACCTGACCTCCGCTGATAACATACTATGATTCTCCAGTGGCCGCATTATTCACCAATACTTCACTGGTAGACACCGACACCTCTAGACAAATTTAGAGACCAACCTCTTTGCGCTATTTGACTTGGCCATGGAAAGACTGCCACCCTGACAATTATTCTGTCCAAACCCCAATGAGTGTTGCAAAGTGTGTTTTAGAGAAGGGAGGATTTGAAAGATATGACAGATATTAGAGAAGTAGAAAATTCTGTCCCTGATTGAATTCGAAGCGGTGCTCCTTGCATTATTGGCGCGCTCTCTACCAACTGAGGCTGGTACACCCTATTAATAATATATTCTATTTCCACAGTTGCCACATTAGCCCCCAACAAGTGGACATCAACTTCCAATCAACGTTATGAATGTTTTGCTATTAGATATGAGGTCACAAATTAGCTTTAAAATACATCTATCCATATTCTGACCAGAGGTGATCTAACCCCTGGCTTTGGCGTCACTAATTTGTAACATTTAATATATCTGAAACTAAGTAAATTTGATTGCAGTGAACAGATGTGGTATTATGAAACAGACGGTCGGTTGCAGAATCTCCTCGAATGTTTGCATTCCTCATTCCCTAGGGGTAGTTCCTTGTTAGGAATGACGCTTGTAAAGGTGGTGTAAATGAGCTAACATAAGAAGGAATAATTCAGTAATGAATAAAAGACGGAAATAAGGGAGAGCCAAGGTAGAAACGAGTAAGGTTTTTTAATATAATAGAGAGGTTACTGGCCACTTAGTGGGTTGTGAAGTAAGAAGGAGTAAACTTAAGGGTTACGTTATTTTCGATGTACAACAGATTGGGAAAACGACAGCGGAAAAAATGTTAAGGACTGGATGACAGAAATAAATTGATGACTTTAAATATGACACAAAATACTTTATAGCAGTAAGGGGATTATCATGAGAAAGTAAGATATACAAAACTAGGAATAATAAAGATACTGGGATGATAGAAATGGTCTGTTGAGCAGGTAAAGGAATTTTTTTAATTGAAAAAAGTAATTGAGTATAGTCAATGCAGAAAAAAGTAATCGAGTCATATGCAATTGGTAAAATTAGATATATTGATATAAATAATAGCAATTACAAATTATATCAATACAGATTTTGGGCATGGTCCTCAGATTTGAGTATCAAAGAGCAGCGACAATCAACCGATAGAGGGATTAGTTGCCCTGCAGGAAGGACAGCTCTTCAATTTTGTTACTTCATTTTTATCACTTATCTCTCAACTATTTATAAGAAGATAAGAGAATCACAACTATAAAGATAAGGAGAATGCGTCTATTGAGATCCAGGGTTTAAATACTTTACTTATTTACATCAGAGGTCAAAGGAGGAGTACCATTTCTTGATGATATTAACGGTAGCTGTTTCTTAGCCCCTTGACGAAGACGCCAGATTTTAAAATTGAAGATCCCTACCTATTTTGGCCTCTTGATGCAAGCTTGTTAAGTCAGAAGGCAATTATTGTGTGACATGGGTCACCGAGTCCTTGTATAAGTTACAGATTCACTCCTTCATATATTTACACTCGCGGTTTAACATGGTTTTAGGAAGTTGAGATGATCCTATTGAAACCATGTACGTTTTGAATTTTTGCTCTGATAGATTTTAAGTTATATTATTAACCGAATTTGACGAATCAATTCCTTAACGTGTTTCTTTTTTCAAGTTACATACAGTGCCCTATCTAGCTGAAAGTGCAAATATCTTGTCGATTTTTTAGAAAAGGACATCAAATCCCCAGTATATTTGGTAATGAGAATGACATGCTTAGATGGATTTTTTCTATCTCTCCAAGCTAACGATATCAGACGTTGTTTTATAACCTTAGTAGGTTTCTCTAGATGCACAATTGGTTAAATTTACTGTATGCACCCTGTTATAGTATTTATTTCAAGCACAGAGACCATGGTAACAGAAATAAATCAAGAATGACATTTTATGGAGGAAAATCCAAACTAGTTGAGCCAAGCACAAGCAGTTAAAAATATTTCTCGTGTACATTAAATGCATTGCCATCGATGCAATAAAAAATATTGACCACGCTCTCCATATTAAGCTGGAATTTCTGTCAACCTTATGATTATATTTTTAAAAATTGGTTAAGTTATTAACGCTTTGAGTAGCTAATAAACCAATATCATCACATTGGAAAAGCATCCTATTTTAACAATTCGTACAATAGAAATATTCGACTATGAAAATTTCAGATAAATGAACTTTAAAAAATCATTCCCTGTCCGGAATAACAAGCAGAATGCCTGGCTTTGCCACTATAAATGCTTTAAAACAACTATCTTTTTGAAGATTTTTGTATTAATATCTTTCAAAAACCGCTACGCTGAAACCTTGCTTTTAGTACTGAAATATCACGTAATCAAGTGCATTAGGTATATCCTATGAGTTTTCAGCAATTTAAATGAGTTTTGTTGCGGTACCCGTGTGATGATCAAAAGAGTATTTCCCTCATTCCTAAAGAGCTTAAAAAAGGGTTATCACAGAAAGAGGATATTCAAATTGATGACAAACATATAAATACGTGTAAATATTTACTTATCAGCATAGCCATTAATATTTTTAATTGAACTTTTGAAGTCTGTTTATTTAACCCATTTAAATTTTCGTGAGCCTTTTTTTACTTTCCATGGGCCAGTATCTTCCTTCTCAACTTTCTTCCTATTCAAGCGCAGAGATCATTTAAAGGTAATTTCATAAAATGTATGTATCTTAATATTTGGTTATTATTAAGTATTCAAATACTTTGACAGTTCGTTGTTTACCTTACATCTGTCTTCAAATGAAAATCTAACGACGTTAAAGATTTATTCAAGTATCACTTTATACAGTTGTCCGTCCATCACTTGATAAGTTCTCTCGGCATTGTATCTTCCTCCAAGCATGCACACGTTTAGGCTATTTCAGCCCGGCGGTATTTTTATTAGCCGAGTCAAACAAAATAATGACTTACAGCGTCACTTAGCTACCACGACGGGTATTGATGCCATGGTTTTCTCAAGATTTCGGAAATATAACTTCCAACAACTTCTAAATAAGTATCTGAAACGCAGAGATTTGGAGCAGGTGTTGCCGCTGGTGACACCCTAAATGGCTATAGCATTTTTGTTGAACGTCAAGCATATTAAATCCCGTGAGGTATGCTCAAAAGGGGATAATAGTAAGGTTAATGAATGAGTGACTAAAAACCGTTGGATAGATTATAGAAGCCGCTTTGCTTGCATGAGTTTCGTATTTTATAAATCCGATTTTCATTTAATGATATCCTCTGCAGTTTCTCATTATCCTACAACTCTTTGCCATAGCAGGGGATTCTACGAGAGAAATATTCTCTGAACCATTCCTTGTCTCTTAAAATGTGAATGTGGAGAGTAGAATAAGTCAAAATTCAAGTAAATGATGCAAATTAAATGAGAAAAGATGCTCGGGCTCTCGTGAATTTATCAGTTTTCTTCCCGTGAAAGGCAATAATTCGAATTTTTTTAAATACGTATACAATACGTTAAATAATGGCTGACTTTATAATGAATGGGTTAAATACTCATTCTAATTTCTACTCATAACGTAAGGTATTATTGTGTTTTAGTTGCTTCCCAAACGGGACTGAAGTCTGTTGGCCTCCTGCACCCATGCCCGTAACAGATAGATATACATGGTTATTGAAAAGCAAATTTTGCTTAGATGCAAAAATTAAGAGTACAAATACAAAGAAGGTCATGTAAGCTCAAGACATTTTGTCACTGTTATGTACCAATGAAGTGTTTATGTATATTGTATTGTTTAGTGCATTTTATAAGTCAGCGTTTTCGGTGGGAAATGTCTAAGATTTCTTCCCAAGGTACAGGACTCCCTATTCACCAGCGCCATATGCATTCACATATACCAAAAGGTTGTAAACGTATATATAAACCACATCCTCAATTGTCGACGTAACTATTGCACTATATAGTGCAGTGGTTGATTTTACATTTTCGCTGCGAGACACCCCGCTTTTGATTCCGGCCAGCAACATGTTCATTCATGTTTATTATCAATAATATATATATATATGAAATGCATACATAGTCATAATATCGATGATAGAGTGGAAATCTTGCAAAGAAAACAAGCATGTGTTACTTTGAAGGACCACGAGAAGAATTTCATTTGAAGCCATTCCTGTCGACTTATTGATCTCTACAAAAGTGAAATCAGCAAAGTTATTTTAGACCGAATAACTTGCGACATACTTTGTGCTAAAATGGTCAATATGTGGAAGAACATAAAGATGTTATCGATTGGTTCATTAAATCCAAAACAATAACAGGTATACATGCTTTG
Organism: Carybdea cf. marsupialis auct. non (Linnaeus, 1758); assembly: GCA_010016065.2. Taxonomy (NCBI): domain Eukaryota; kingdom Metazoa; phylum Cnidaria; class Cubozoa; order Carybdeida; family Carybdeidae; genus Carybdea; species Carybdea cf. marsupialis auct. non (Linnaeus, 1758). Next base: position 6,273 of record JAAAKL020012414.1, read on the forward strand.
TATTCGACATTGTTGACTTTTACCCTTCAATCTCGGAATCACTCCTCACTATTGCTCGGGCAAAATATCACACAAAAGCTAAGAGGACATCAACGTTATAATGTAAGCAGCAAAATTATTGCTCTTAGACCTAGATAAACCATGGGTCAAAAAAGAAGGAAGCGGGACCTTCGACTTTACCATGGGAAAGATCGATTGAACTGTGAACTAGTTGGTTCATTTATGTTGTGTAAATCATCCTCGATTTTCGAGCAGGGTTCTATTGGACTGCACCAACATAATGTTTAACTCTTATCCAAAACCACCAGAGGGAAGTTGGCAGTCAGAAACAGGAAAGACACAATTTATCAATTCCAAGATTTCGACTTACTGTCACATCAAACACCACTTTGAGAAATTACTAAGACGTGCCCTTCGACTTTTAGATAAAACGACAATACCATCCATACCGTATCCTTACTGTAAATTAAACGACGAACACTCATACATAAGCTTCCGCTCTTACCATCCCCGTCCATCCAAAGGCAAAGCTCTACAATACTAGCAAGCACTATTCTTAAGTGGCCACGATAGCAATCGGAAGTTCCGACAAGACCCCTAGCTGAACAAAACATCTAAACACAGAAAAAGGAAACGCAACATCATTTGGTTTAAACCCCTCCCCCCTCACCCTACAGCAGGACTGTACAGGCAAATGCCGCCATGACTTCCCTAATAGACAAGAACTTCCCTGAAGCGTTGACAATACACAAAATATTACACAGGAACACAGTTAAGGTCAGTTACTGCTACAGTGGTAACATTTACAGTATTATCAACAGACATAACGTGACAATGTTAGCAAAGAACATACAAACAGAGAAATCCCTACAGACAGCAAGATGCAACTCCAGGGTTAGGGATAGTTTCCCCCTTGAGGGAAAATGCTCACCCAAAGAAATTGTATAGCAAGGGACAGTATCCACCAACAATAACGACGGGAACAAAAACTTCATTGGCGTTGCAGGGGATACCTTTAAATATAGGTACAGAAACTACACGAAATCCTTCCACAACCGACGCTACGAAACCGAGACGGAACTGTTAAAATCTCGAATCTGGGACTGGGATAAGAGGCGTTAATAACTGTATACAATAGATGATACGCCTACAAGTACAGCCTTATCCAGGTGGCCGGAGTCGTTATAACCTTTGCTTGGAAGAAAAGTTATTCCTGTTAAAAGCACACAAACTATCACTTCTAAACAAAAGATCAGAGTTAATGTCTAAATGCTGTCTTGCAAATTGTTTCACTGTTTGTAACTTTCTTGGTGTAACTTAACTATATGCGGTGTAAAGTAACTTGTAAATTTAGCTGACGATCGTGAATACGAGAAACTCCGAGAAGTAAATTTAGTCTTTTTTTGTCTCTCTATATTGCTCTGCATTTATGCATCGAGCACTCTTGTATACTCATATACATATGTATATATGTATATGTATATATGGGACAGTCATTAATGGCAATATCCTCAACTATCCATAGCTTGATAACAATTCTCTTCGATTTGAAACCAGATCAAAAAGGCGTACAGAAGTGCTTCTGTCCTGTGATCCCACGAGTAGTTTATGCTAGTTAGAAAAAGTGTTCTCAACTATCCACAAAGACTAAGTGCCTTCCACAAACTGCAGCATTGTTGTCTATCCGTTCTCTTGCTACTGCGAGGCTTGATATGTCAAGATTATAGCAAGAAAATCGTTGCTTTGTAGACAGAAAGAGTTTCTCTTTTCATTGAGCCATTTAGATTGGCCGTTCATTTCTACGGGCACTGATTTGTCAAAACAACACCGATCTGGCTGCCAGAGTTCTAAATGGCTCCTTTAAAACAACAGTTGGGCGTAGGGCAAAGAACACAGTGTGATGCAAATTTGAAGTATGTAAACAATGCGCTTCTTAAATCTTTGAATAAATAAATCGCATCCTTTGCAGCAGGAAGTAGATTTTGTTGTATTATGATATCACTCCTGTCCCTTTTGAAAAGCATTTTGCCACAACTTTTGGCATATGCCTTTAAATCCTTAATAACCTAACCTCGATATTTTTTAATCTTAAGACAGGCTTAAGGTGGTCTTGCAAAAGTTTCTCCCCAATCTACATACAAAAATCTATTGGGAAAGTGGGGATTGGAAACAAGACTTTGTAAGTAAGATAGCAGTTCACCAGTGAATTACAAACTTGATAAGATGTGGACAGTTTCACAAGGAATCTTGGTCGTAGATCAAGTTGCTTCATTTGAAAGTTTGACGTGATTAAAGGTATTTGATAAGCAGAGCCTTGCTAACGCAAATTTTATAGCTTGATCAAAGAAATGCTTAGCATTGGAAAAACAAGCCTTTCCCTAATCAACATAATGATTCGGTTCCTTCAAAAGTTTTATATAACAACTGAATTGTAAATGTAAACTCCTTCAAAATACAGCCATGATAACTCCGACTGACCAAATATTAAGTTTATCGATTATATTAACGAATGTTTACAACGATATTAGCGGTAGGATAACATCAGTTGCCCCAACATGAATATCGCTTCTCTACTACTATAAAACTCTGCATTTGAATAACTTACAGTTAGCAATATGTAATATTAATCAGGACTGCATATACTTGATAAAAGGGTCTATTTATATTATCCGTGGCTTAACGGTTAATATTTGCCATACTACTTTGTTCTATTTCCTATTGCTCTTAAAAAACTCCCTCTTTAGCTTTAGAAATGCGACTCTAATTCGAGAGCGGCCCTTATGCGAGAGCGGCACATATCTGGGAGTGGAACATATTCGAGAGTGGTGATCATTCACAAGTTTGATTTAAAGGTGCTGCGCTTATTCGATGAATTACGATAGGTAAATCTTGGTGATCTCCAATCCAGTTAGGTACAGTCCATTAAATTGTTATCAATCAAAGGGCGACCAAAGAAAGCAAGCAAAACAAGCTAATTGCGGCAAACAAATATTTGATATTTTTCTATCTCAATCTTAAACTAAACAGAAATATAGCCCTACATTAAAGAAACTCCGTTCTTTTAACGTCATTCGACAAAATATGTGTGTCTTTCTACACTCGCATGGCATTCACTGCGGCCAAAACGGCGCCCAGTGTTTCCCTTCCAGTAGGGATGATCTGATCAGCTGGTAAGATGAAGCCATAACGTCCAGTATCTCTCAATTCCAGTGCGTAGGAGTATTTTACCCCAAGGACACCATATGTCCAATCAATACTTCCACCGCTAACGCCATCTGTTAGGATAAAAGACAAGAGTTTAGAGTTGTCTCAATCATGAAGTGTGCAGATAATACCCCCGAATCACCAAAACGTCAGAAACTATTATTGTGTAAATTTGATATTACATGCAAAAATGTGCTAGTAGGGGAGGGTAATCCACTCCTAACAAAACTCACTCTTTTTCATCGGTAAGTTTATTGTTAACAGGAACCATACTATCTTTACTAAATCTTTTAACTTTTGTATGGCAAGTGGATGACCTCCTGCAAATATCTATCTGTCGTACGGTTGTAAGTTAACCGACTGATTATTGTTATTTGAACTATCGACAGGCGATGTGCGGAGGCCTCTTTGAGGAGCCCAGTAGTGGGCGGGAAGGAAGATAAAAATGATTAATATCTCGTAACATTTAGTAAGCTTATCAAAAGATTGTTAGAACGATGCCTTATACAAAAAAGGATATCAAATAATCTTAAATGGAGGCAGAATGTAATTTGCACAACCATATCTCTAACAGTATTAAAGGACCCAGTTGTTTATCAGAGGAAGGCGTTATGCCCCTGATGAACAAGAGAAAAAAATCTCTTTGCCAACAATATGTAACTAAAAATATTATTCATGCTAATTATGCCACTTCACTTTCATGCGAAATATATTACACGTTCTCACGCAGTTTATGTATAGATTGTGGTCGAATACAATAGAAGAGGTTTTTGAATAATACTTCATCACCTCAGTGTCCCCAAATTCATGCATTTATTGCTTTATTGTTATCAGAAACAAAGACGAGAGTGTAATAATTTGATACTTACAAAGAATTCGTGAAGGAGGTCCATAGCGATACCGTGTTCCATATGGATGACTTATTGCATCAACAGCCACTTTCGCAACCCTTGACTACAAATGAAAAGTGAAAGGCAATGCCGCTGAACAGAAAATTATGAAAAATTACTTTGAAAGCTTGTATTTGTATCAAGTACATTGTCTTAAACATTCTGTGTTGGGATCACACGCTGATTTCTGAATATGAAAGCCTGGAAAACAAACCAACTTGCCCAAAATTCAATCTATCATCTCCATCAATGCTGTTATGTTTACTCTTTTCATAAACACGTTGTACTCTACGTAACGTATACATGGAGCTTTGGAGTGAACGTTAACAGATATTTACAGCCGAAGAGTTCCTGCAGCTGGATCTACCAAATGTGCCTCGGAAGAACATTGAAGAGGAATGGGGTAAATTCTCGCAAACAGCAAACAATCAACCACAGTATATGTAACTTTTCCTATATGTTTCTGACTTAAAATCAGGTTAAATACTTCTAGAATAAGTGAAAACATCATTTCCTGAAAGAGTGAACATCGGCAAATTAAACTTGCTGAACTTGAAAATGGGAAAAAGCAAATACACCAGAAGATTGTTCGGATTAATACAAAAAGGACGCGTTGAAGAGAGAAATGTCGGAAATACAATGGATCCTAAAGAGGGGAGGCTACAAGCTAGTGATGATGCAGAGGAGACGCGCATTTAGGGGGAAAATTTGCGTCTTTTAAATTGCTTAATCCAGATTTTAAGAGCATAGATCTATGCTACGACGTTTAATTTTAATAGTTGTCAACATAAAAAGTACATTTTCTGGATTGCATACTTCACGCTATAAATTACTTAAGGAGAGCTTTGCAAGATATGCTTATTTTCAAGAAATACTACGTCACTGATTTATCATAAAGACAGGTGCAATGTATGCATAGGACAAATTTTTCCTACTAGTAGTTTCTCAATAAAATATAGCTGAGTTTCTGCAACAAGTTTATTTTGTTTAATGAGTAGTCACACGAAAACGAGTTATTGTATTGCCAAGCGGAACGTTTTACTTATTCAGCGTCTTTTGAGGCACATGCAAACAAACGAGGGAAAGTGAAATATGTAACACGTATGGAAAGTAAAAACATTTTGCAATAAGAAAGGAAAAATGGGCACCAAACTAAAGGTTATAAGAAGACAGGTTCAAGAAGGTGTTTCAGTCAAATTTTTCTATAACTACTCATGTTGCATAGATTTATAGATAAAATTAGAATTAAAATATAACTATTTAAATTCCATGAAAGGAAGATATTTAGTAAACTGATTTTGTTGATTGGACTTAAAATAGTATAGCAGTACATTAACATTTGATTATTTTTGGTGAATACCAGCTAAAAAATACAGTTGTCGCCTCATGCAAGATTTTTTGGCAACCTTTGTAAAACAATTTCAAACAAAATCATGGTATTTTACATCCGATACTTACATCTCACTTTCAAGCTTATCCTGAGTACTGTCGACTATTCTTTTAGCCTACTGATGCGATCACGTATGCTCCCACGAGCAACTTCTCTTTAAAATACATGTGCTCAAAGTGGCAAACTTTGATTGATGCTATGTGCTGGTATTTGACTACACTGTCCTCTTTGCATTTTCAAATTTGCTTCATTCTCAGCAAATACTTTGCTTTTTGTGTATGCAAATGTCTCCTCATTTTTTGTAAATGTTGTGATACTGTTTTTGGAACGGTGAAATCGGTAAAGAAACTCGTCTTGAAGAGGACAAAATTTTAAGAAAATCTCCTCAATGAGCTGTCTAGGACGAGCTTCAAAGAAGATTCCCCACAGGAATTAAGTAAAAGGCACGCGTATTGGAAAAAGCGTCCTTGTCCAGGATCTAAACCTTCTTATTGTTTAAATCTGAATGCAATAATACTGCAGCTAACTTTCCATATATTTATTTGTTTAGTTGTATTTTATGTAAATATATTTGCCAGATGTTATTGCTATTGCAAAACCACTCTCTTCATTCTGTAATAAGACTGCTATGCCACTAAGCCAACCTATGTAAAGATTTGAGATCATTGTTGTTATGGTATAGAAGTACTCACAATCTCCTCCCAGTCTCTTGGCAATCTCTTGGTGTAAGACCAAGGTGTTAGCCACAATTGACTGTATGCATGGACGTTGTAGTATGATACGAGACGATCTTTAATGCTCTTCAAAAACCTTGCAACACTTGCTACTTCAATTTCAGAGAAAGCACTGGGACCTCGGTAGATATCTGCACAGGGGCGGTTGCTCGTTCCAACACCTGAAGTAGAAATTAGAAAAATGTCGTGATCTCATGTATTTATAGACAAAGGGCGAAACAGTTCTGTCTGAAGATTGGGTATTTCGCTCCCTAGCTTACGTTAGGTTGAGCACTCTCTGCTTCAGACTGTACCATTCCTGTTGCTTTGCGCATTGCTCACTGTGCTTGCGCAGTTCGAGCACTATGGCATGGTACCATATGTATTCTTTAAATTGCTTTGTAGCGGCTTATTTACATAGCTAGATTACAGTCTGAACGCTCTGTTCTGCACTGATGAGCCCACAAAGGGCGAAACAGTTCTGTCTGCAGATTGGGTATTTAAAGATTTATGTATCTTTGTCTTATACTCTAATGCAAAATTTCAATATGATTCCCATAAAAGGGATTTTCTAT
>JAAAKL020012415.1:0-13043 GCA_010016065.2 Carybdea cf. marsupialis auct. non (Linnaeus, 1758)
AACTACTCAACCTAGATAAATGCTGTTCTTATAATGTACAGTTTAGTGATGACTCACTTCAACTCAGCCTACACAGGCTCCGTTTCAGAGAGTCATCAGCTGACACAACTGCATAACAAGTAAACACATGCTGCACAGTTGTGCCCACTCACATACATATTTGGTGAGTCAAGATATGGCAATGATGATGCAATGGTTTATGGTGCAGAGGCATGGGTTCTGAAAGCAGAGGAAGAACTGAATATTGCTGAATAGCTATGAAGTGGGAAAGCTGTGAAGTGGGAAAGCTGTGAAGTGGGAAAGCTGAGTCTGTAGAAAAAGTCTTAGTGAAAGAAAAATTAGAGAAGATTGGATGGCTTTGGCTGGATTTAAGTCTGGAATTGATGACGTTGTGAGAGAGAACTGTTTGAGATGGTATGGGCATGTATTGAGAAATGTAGACAATGCAGGTGTAAAGAGAGCAACGATGTTTGGAGTTGGAAGCAGAAGAGGTGGAGGAAAACATCCAATGAGATGGAGAGACAAGATGGAACAAGATGCTGCAAAGATTGGCCTGGAGAAATAAGATGTAAAGGAAAGATGGAAAGAAAAGATTGGTCAAGAGTCACTGACTCAATGAAAGGTGGAAAATGGTTGACGATAAGCAATGGGTAGATGGATGGATGAATGGTAACAGTCTCTTCTTGTTTTTATGACATAAATACCACATCAGAATCTTGTTATATAGAACCCAAATTGCAGCCGCTAATCATAGCACTGTTATTACCATTGATCCTACTGCATGTAAATTTGTATTTATGAGAGAACAAGAATTGTAGATTAGGATCAATTAGTTTGAAATTTATGACTGTCCAAAAACCACATGGTACCATATCAGGTAGGATGCGTTGAATTTCTTTTTTCGCATAAATGGTCTGAGATTACTGCATGCTTTGTTGTTAATTTATTGCAATAAAGTGGAAATATATAGTTTTTTGATGCTGAGCGCTAGACAATCACCAGAAATGTTGTACGGGTAATTCTATCCGGATCAAACATGGGTTGGTTCCTGATGTATTCAGATTATCTTGAAATTTTCACCATTTGTGCATCTCCTTAAAATATTGCATTTCTGAAATTTCAGTCAAAATGATCAAGGCATCTCAATTTTATGACCTTTTAGAGATTTTTTAGTTTTACAGAAAATTTCAAAATCAACTGTAACCCAATTTTTAAGAGTCCATGACATCAGATTTTTTATGCATCTACAGTGTTCTTTTATAGTCACTTCATCAGCACTACAATTTGTTGACCCATAAGGATCACACCATCCAGCACACAAACATCATCAGCCCTATCATTCACATGTTTGCAAAGTCCAACAAGTATGTCATAATGAGATACATGTGTATTGGCCATCATATCAAGCTCCGTTGCGTTGTTCATAGGGATAAGCATTCTGGCTTGCAAGTAGGTAAATCTGTATCTATGTGTTGGGATCTGTTGGTGAAGATTGGCTTGTGATCAGTGGCTGTGATAAGACACATGATAGTGTGTCTGATGGAGGCTGCACATGATGGCTCAAGTCTCATCTTCATTGAGAGCATACCTGTTCTCAGCCTTGTGTTTGAACTCAACAAGACATTGCTCCAAACAAGACGTATTTGGCAGCCATCATTGCAGCTTGAGTCTTGGCAGCACATGCTGCTTCTTCTGTATGAAAAGAAACTTTTATGGGAGGAATTAAAATGCCAAGGACATGTCTACATTTGCATTATTTTAAGACTGCACTATGTAGCTCTCAATTTTGCACTACCACCAAGGGCAGCTGCATGTGTCAGTCATGATTGCTTCATCAATTGCTGTTGAGACACCTGCTTATCTGACCAATTTAGACAAGGTCAGCATTAAAATTATAGGACTTTGTTTGCTAAGATTAATAAAAATCATCCTGTGTGACATAAAAACAAGTCATGAAATCATGCATAATTGATGTAGCCCAGATGGAAAATCCAGTCATTATGGCATGAAAATGTATGGAGAACAACTTTGGGTTCACAGATTTCCTTTTGTTGAAAATGATAAAATCTATGAGCATTGTAGAAAATACCTTGGCAAGAACCATGATATCTTGAATACATTTAGGTGGAATGGGCATGATGGGATAGAGTACTGGTAACAGCTTGTAGGTGAGGTATTCAAGAGCATTGTTAGCTAGCTAAAACTGCATAGTGGAAAATACAGTTTGGCTCTAGAGTCTGAGCAGAATGTACCCAGGCTCCAATGAGGATGATTACTATATGTGTTCATTCTACTCCCATGGAGCAGCAGCCAACATTTGGATATGGGAGACATTTGGGATAAGTGGGGGGTGGGAGGGGTGAAAGCTATTATTAAATTGTCAACAAGGGTGTGGCTATTGTTTCATTCTACCAAGAATAAGTTAGAAAAAACAGTAAATAAATAGAAGATTATGTCAACGCATGATCTAAGCGTTTTTGGTATGTGCTTTACCAACTAAGCTAGGTTACCTGTGCTGATAACATACGACATGTTAGCTCCCAAAACTATACCAGCGCTCTAAAGGTGCTAACCTGTCCCTTCTACTTGATGCAACCAGAGGGAATGCCTCAACTTCTACTACTACTGCTACTGCATGGTTTAACATCATCTTTTTGCAGCAGCTGGGGTTGGACACAACTTGTTTGAACTTTCTACACACTTGACACTAGAAAGTGATGTCATTTTACTTGTTTAATCAATTAGGATGCAGAAACATCAAGGCATTCTCAGCAATATTAGCAAAAGTTAGCTCAGTTAGTGGTACTTTTATGGCGGAAAATACAGGTTGCAGTGGAAGAGATGAATCCTTATAAATTTTCAGGCAAGGAGGTGTGATGATTGTACATTCTCAAATCCTGTAGTGTATGACTGTTGTAGACAATCCATCTTTGTTGTATTTAGTTATGATTAATAATTAGTATTTTCTTTATTTGTTTGTAGGTTGTAGTTGATCGTATGATTGGAAAAGCCTAGTAATATATGTCAGAATAACTGGGTTTTCATTTCGTTACAATTCTCATTACAGGAGGTAACAGTATCTGAAATGTAGACAGTAACCCCAACATAGTTTTCCCAGGTGGATGCAGAAAATTATGCACAACTGACACAGCAGCTACCTCCAACAGTTGCAACTAAACACCCTTTACATGTTACTTAAGCAGTTTTGATGTTCACACATCATGAGAAACCCAAGATTATGGTTTCTAGGAGAAGTAAGGCTTCAAAGCTGCAACTTTGTCCCTGAACATTTTCTAAATTTAATTTTGGTATGCAAAAGCTGAAGAATGAGGTCAGCCTTTGCAGCTGTAGATTGAGTGCTGGTACGCAGCGTTGGGTGAATACTTAATAGATTGCCAGATTGATTGTCCTCAGAGTTTTTCTGGGAAGAGAACATTACATTTCAACAAAATTGTTTCCATTGAAGTATTAACATAAAACTATTTCTGTCGTGGAAAGGTTCGGGTTGATATTGATGCTGGCTGCCTTTGTAAAAGCATCTTCTCTAAGACAGCCTATTGCATAGTGATTGCAAATCTTTTGACCCTGCACAAGTTACACATAAGGTTTTTTCTCAGTCTCTGCTTTTGTAATTGCCTGCAATATAAAGTGGCAATGAGGTCTCCTAGTCTTTAGTTTCTCAGAGGCTGTTGTCTCTGTTACTCTTCAGTTACTGACACTTGACAACATTAAAGTGAATCAGCTGGGAAATGGTAAGTGGAATCCTAGTAACCATAGTTGCTACATTATCATAGCAACAAGTGTCTCCAAGGCTGTTCACTTTTGTGCGGCTCCGGCTGCTGTATCCCTAGTAAGATGCATTTTTTCCATACCCTCCATGGAAGGTTCTCCTCTTCATCATTCAAGGCCTGCCTCTTTTTCTTTCCATTTGTGTCCATCTGAGATTCTGACATTATGCATATTTGCCTAGGAAAGCAAATCCTAAGTTCAACAACAATTTCTCACAGGTTATGTTGTTCACTATGTAGCATAGGCTTTATACCAGGGTACAATTTATGCTTATCATTATGTTGTAATGTCATTCAAAGAAGAGGAAGAAGAAGGTGGAGAACATGAGAGAGAAGAGGAAGAAGATGTAGGACAAGAGGAAACAGAGGATGAAGAAGCAGAAGAACAAGAGGAAGAAGAGGACAGAGATAAAGAGGGAGAGAAAAATTTAAGAAGGTCAACAGTAGTCAGAAGCAACACAAAAGCTCTGACACCGCTCTTTCATTAGCTACCTACCACATTTCTGGTAGGGGTCATCTCCGCCTCTTATACAAACACTTGCAAGTTCTCTAAGCATTGTTGTTACTCATCTCACCAATCAAATAAGGATTAAAGAGGGAGTGAATCTTGGCAGCACTAGATTTAGTGGGATCCTGGTCAATAGGTGTTCAGTACCCCAGTACCACCAAATGACTTTTGTACCTGTAGGAAGGGAATTTGTAAAATTCAACAAGGGGATTCAAATTGTACATGATGTTTGGTTTAGTTTGTTTTGTTTCTAGCTGAAATTTAAGGCATAGCCTTGCTTACAGGGGCCGAGCTAACATCCAGATAATGGCAATTTAAAGATAAAAAGTAATAGCTTCCCAATTCTTAAAACAATCCTGAATCTGCAGACAGCTGATAAGATTTTTTCCTGTGCTATTTTGTGTTATGCTCTTTAAACCACTCCCCCTTCCCTATCTCTCAATATTTGACATTGCTTTTTGATTCAGGCAAAAATTATCCTGATATGAAATTTTTGAACCAAATTTGTCACCATTTCAGACCCCTTAGGATATATAGTTGGATAGCGTTTTTAAGAAGAGAGGATTTGAAATGATAAATTTGAATACATACTAGAGAAATAAAAAAATATATCACCGCTGGGACATAATTTGGTGACATACTTTTTCTATTTCTCTTGAAACGTATCATTTCAAATTCACTTTGCAACTTCAATGGGCTGTGGAAAGCACGATGGACAGGATGGCAGTCCATCCATGGTCATATCACATGGTGCAGTTGTCGCTGCCTACTGTTGGAGTATTAGGGGTTGATGTGGCAACAAGAGAAATAGATCTTGTTATCAATTGGGGTCACCTTCCTCAGTTGGTAGAGCACTCACTGTGAATGCTGGGGTCACAGGTTCAAATCCCATTGGTGACATACGTTCTTTTTCTCTAGTATCTATTCATGGTTTGGATATTGTAATGACAAGGGACTATAAATTGACAGTGGGTCACATTTTCAGATACTCAAAAGATAAGACAATAGGTCCTTTGGGCAAAGACATTTTTGGACAACTTTTCTTTTAAGCCAATCCCCATAAATGAAAATGTCTGGATATTTTCTCACTTGATGTTTACTCTTACATTATTGATGTGGTACTGACATATACTGTATCTTTTCTCTTGCAGTTTAACTGAGAATAGTTCAGTTAGCAATGGTAGCAATAGTTCCAGTGATGACTCACCCTCTTTCAAGGAGCCTCAGCTGTTCCTGAAAGGGAAGCCAAAAAAGCATGACAATGCCACACCAAGTACTTCAGGAACAGGTAAGTTACTTTATTCTCAGTACCAGTAGTTTAGTACGTAGCTTTATCAAACCATAACTGTTGTTGTTGCCTGCATTTTTCTGTATGCTATGAATACTTGAAGATTTTTTACTTGGCTTGTAACTTTCAGTGAAGTGGCTTAATCAGCTGAAAATTGAGGAGGGGAGGGGCAGCGTGAAGGTGTATAGCTTAAGATGTTTAGTACTGTTGCAGAGTTGCTTCAAAGTTTGAAACATCTAGTGGCAGGAAGCGGATGACATAGTAATGAGACAAATACAATGATGTTTTTAAACATAAGTTACTTGATTCCTATTTCATACGATCATATGTTGATTACCCACATTTATAATAGTCTTGGTTAGATAATTTTGTAGTGACAGCTCTAGGGTTCAGGAATATTCTTTGAGATTCAAGTCTTTCTTGGCTTTATCAAATCGTCAGTATTATGGAGTGACGATTTCCCACAGGTGAGTTAGCATTCTTTATAGCAGATAGATCTGAGTAACTTGATTGTAGGTAACCTTGACCCTCTCCGTAAACAACTGAAGAAATGCTTAATACTGTCTATATTTATCTTGTGAACATCATGTTTTATCTAGCCATTTGAATGGGAATCTGCCTTCTCATAAGCCAAATGATCTGAGTGGTCGGCACACCAAGAACTGCATCTTACTCATTGGTGTATGCCCACTCCAAAAAATGTTGTCATAGCCTTTCACCATTGTCTAATTTTCCTTTTGTGTATGAGCTAGCCGTCATAGTTTTATTTTTACAAACCCCACCCTATGACAGTACAAATATTTTTATTAAAGACTAAACAACAAAAGTTACAAAATGTCAAAATTATCAGTATCACATATGCATAATGGCGAAGCATGAAATAACCCAGCTGTAACTGTAACTGTAAAATGTATTACTACATTGTTTGCATTACTGTTGTTGCAGTAGTGACCATTACTTTTGCCAGGATTGTTGCTGTACAGTTTGTAAGAAGTTGAAGACACAGACCAGGATTGGCATTATTTCAAGTTTTGGTAACAAGATGCAACTAAGTGCTACACAAACTACCTAGGCTTCGTTTTCACTGTGAAACTGATATTATATATTTACATTTTGGTATCAGTACAATAATTCACAAGAGGCAGAGTTACGATTTTGCCATGTTCTGTTTGGAGAGTTCACCCTTTCTGTTAGGAGTAGTGCTATAGCTCTATTTGGATCAAGAAAATGATGCGGAGTTTACTGTCAAACCTAATAAGTGTCGTGATAATGTAATGTGACTAGTGTTAGATGAATACAGTGAAACAAAAGTCAAAGAACAAGCACATGAAGTTATGGGCAATAAAAAGTTTCCAGAATGCAATTGTGACAGGGTCACTATTCAATATCAGTATTAACTTGGAAGATAAACTGAGTTTGTCGTAGTCTAAATACACAGGGGAAGACTGGGTTTTGGTAGAGCTGGTTGGCCTTTGCACTCTTCATGTGCCTCATGGGCTTGTCAGAAGATCACAACCTGCTAGGTGTATTTGTGTGCATGTGCCTAGCCCTCATGTTAGCCACATTGCCTCCTAGTGCAGAGTTTTTGCTATTATCCCCTGTGTGTTTAGAGAGTCTTTTTGGTAAACCTAGCATTTTGCGTACATAGGAGAAACATTATTTCATATTGCTGTATTTGCATTAGTTTCAAAGGCAAAAGTATCGTATCAGCATGTGAGAACTGAAACGGAAACTATTACTGATGACTTACCATTTTTCACATGCCCACTAGAAACCCAAGCTTAGTGATAAAGCATCATTGTTGTGCAATGAGGAGACCATGGGTTTGTCATCATTCAGTCATTACAGATGGTGACCCGAGACAAGAAGACACTCCTGCAAACCCAAGATGCTGTGCTGGCACAAAAAGCTCACACACTCTCTAACCCATGATGCTTGCAGCTCATCTCACACTTTACTGTAGTTGTGTTAGCTAACAGAGACACACAAACTATTGAACCTCATGCCTTCACCTCTATCAGGGGTTTTATGTAGTGATGCAATATCAAAACAATAGACAGCCCAATTTTCTCATTCTTGTTGGTAAAGGATGGTAGCCTAGTGGTAAAGTGTCCTTGTTGTACAATACTGAGTCTGTGGGTTCGATTCCCTGTGTTCCCACAACTTTCACCTTTGAGATTTTATAACATCTATAGTATGTCACCATTCAGTCATTACAAATCCAAGAAAGTGGACCCAATCATATCAATCTTGTTGTTGTTTCAAGTATACCCCAGCTGCTAACCAATCTCACACAATCCAAGAGTATTAGAATATGAGGGAATGAGGGAAATCAGAAATTCATGTTACATGGGACAAGGCAATAGACAGCTACGTCAATAGTGCCACTGATAGGGGTAGTTGAGGGCACCTGAGTAAAGAGGTGTTCTTAAAAGCCTTCATGTAATTTACAGTACGCGTGAAATCATTTCACCAACACTGGTGCAAATCAAGCACTCCAACAGACTTGCTAAAGATAAGAAGAGGGGCCAAGATATTAGTGTAAGTGAGAATTTTCAGGTGACATGGGATAAATTTGGTTTGCATGGGGTAAGCATACCAACATCACTTAGCCCTTTGAGTAATAATCACAACTGTTGAACATTATCATATGATGTATGCTATTGGTTAAGGTGTATTATGATCGACAACAGCTGTTGTGACACTGTTAAGTGGATAGACCAAAGAGTTATTTACTTCAAAGTCAAGATTTGTCAAACTAGGATTGAAAAATAGCTAGGCAAGAATTAATGGCTTGACCAATTGGTCACATGTAGTAGGCGATGTTGACAAGGTACTGCAGGGATGACAAGTAGTGAACCGCAGCATGTTTGGTGGGTCTGTCAACTTGGGCTATTTGGACCAGAAGAACTGTTGTGCTAACAGTGGAACTGAATCGGAAGTGGAGGCATGCACCAACAGGAGTGAACTATGTCGACCATGGGGACAGGATGTTACATTTGAAAGTAAAAGCGATCAGTAATGGATTAGACCTGGCTGGCTGTGTGATTTGTACAAGTTGGCCAACAGAAAAAACAGTAGCGGCAGAGGAAGGAGGAAGGCTTATGGTTAAACATGTTATTGGAAGAGAAAATTGGATTGGTGGCAATAGTAGGGAACATTAGCATGGTATTCTTTAAATTCTTTTTGCATTTGACAGAGTTAGCAGTGGTTGTAGCTGGAATTTCACTACATTTGACCATTTCAAAACAGGATGTGGTTTTGTGGGCAATTTTTGCCCCCTCTCCAGTTTGGCTGCCTACAGGCAGGGCCTACCAGTGGAGATAATGTTTTGCTTGAAAGTGGAATTTTCCTTGGGTTTGCTCTCTATCATAACTATTATGTACCTGACGATTTATTTTGGTTTCAAGTTATATAACCTAAGTGAGCTAAACTACTTATACATGTACACTAATGAAACATTGTAGACAGGTGTCACTTTATAGCTCATTTGCAGTAACATAGTGTATATCTTGAAGAGAAGAGCAAACTCAAGCAACAACATGTGCACCTTTAATGGCCAGGTGGACCACAAAGAACATTCAGTTGCTGCCATGGGATAGTACCCCGGATGCATGGCCCACCTGAAATCTTTTTTACCTGTTAATGTTGCCATTCTTACTCGCTACCCTGCTCACATGTCAAATGGCAATTATTAGAAACTATGACTTTGGTAAAGTTTGGAATTTATTTTGAAGAATTGAGCAGATTGTCTACCAGTATGAAATCTGTGGTATTTATACCCTTCACCCTTCTTTTTACAGGAGTCATAACAAATGGGAAAGATGTTGTGGAACGTCAAGAGCACAAGAAGGGTGCTGATAATGAGGGGAAAGGGAAAGCATGCCCTGGAAGGTAAGATGCAGTTTGTTGAGGGATTATTGCTCATTTTTGTTATTTTAAGGATTTGATGAGAGGAAATTGCTCAGGCCATCAGAACAAGGTTGTTTCCAAGAGAGCAAATGTTGATGATGTCATTAAAAGCTAACTGTAAGTTACTATTGAATATGTGCATGATATGCCATGTTAGGTCCTTGCACCCGTCTAAGTCAGTAAGGCCGGGGGTTTTGTTTGATGCCTTTTTTGGTAGGAAATACCTGGTTTTTCTGGTAGGAAATACCTCTATCCATCTTCCTCACTCCTCAATTCTGTTCCTCGTTTAGTGCCATTAGTTGCATACCTTAGGTCTGAATTCACCTTCAAGAAGTAGAGCTTGGATTCCTCTGGGCTACATTGCCACCTTTATGAGCTAAAGGCCGCATTCTGTGGAACTGCGTTCACATCCCTGCAACAAGGAACTTGCACCCCTAGGTTTGCCAACATCACAGGTTAATATAAATTGAATTAAACCAAGCTTTTGTTATATAAAAGTTTTTTATTGTTATTATTATTATAATAATAATTATTAGGTGCTTATGTATCATAATCATTTGAATATGTCATTGTTTTATGTAAGTGTTCAAATTTAACTTAGTTTGGTATAAAAATAGATCTTGTTAATATCTAAGGAGACACAATAACGCATTGAAGATGGTGGCCGATCAATTCACGCATGTGTTAAAGGAGGGTCTTATACTATTTTTAGATCTCCCTGGTTATTGGAATCCAGGTTTGTTATTCCAGTCTTTACGGCCAGATGTTGCTTTAATGGAAGGTGAAATGGTAACTGTCAAAGAACTTACAGTCTGCTTTGAAACAAATTCTAATCGCTCAAAGGAATATAAAGAGGATAAATGCAGAAATCTCCGAAGTGACAAAAAGGTTATTGTCATAATGTTAGAAGTATCGACATTAGGCTTTATTCAAAATATATTTCAAAATTTGAATCATTCTTAACGAAAAATGGCATTGGCAGTAAGAAACTCCTCAGCAAGCTTACTGACGTGGCCTTGCACTCTTCATACTACATATACTGCAGGAAAAACAAAGATTGGCCCAATCCAGTAAATCTCGACTTTTATATATTAAAGTTGGCTTGTTTTGTTTTTCTTGATGTTTATTCTTTTTATTTACTTACTTTCTTTCCCTTTCCTTTTCTTTCTTTGTCTGGTTTCTTTTGTTTGTTTTTTCCTTAATGTGTTGACTATGTACTGTTGTTGTACAAATTCCACTCCTATAAAAATCTTGCTGCTCCTGTCGTAATGGGTGAAAACAGTGAGAATGATATGTAAAATGTTTAAGCTTATTCCTCTGTAAAGTTACAGAATAAATATATGGCACTGAAGTTAAAAAAAATTATTATTATTTTGCCAAGTAATTGCGAGTGCTTGACTGTAGTCAGTTGATGTTTGTGAATAAAATACATCACGAGTTAGAAAAAAAAGGAAAAAAATATTATTGAAACTGGTCTGGAAAGATCGCGAGATTGCCAAAGTCAAGAAGTACCAACCTTTGGATTTTACTCAGCCAATATATTCGGGTTTGAAACATTAAACAACTAAGAACTGGACAGCAACGGTATATTAACGGGGAAAAAAAATAACAGAAGTGGCCTGACTCTCATTGTATTATCTGTTTTGTAGAGGAAATATGCATTGGACTGACCCAGCGATTTTAGACTATTTTTAAATATTAGGCGTTCTTTCTTTATTTTCTAGCTTTTTATTACTTTTTCTGTTGCGGTAGTTGTTATTTCTTTGTAAATCCACCTAGAAATCTCGCTGTCTCCAATGAGCTTGCCGGGCAACAAGAGTGAGAATGTTATCAATGGAATAAAGAAATAAATTGCATTGAAGTTTAAAAAGAATATCATTATTAGAGATGCCTATGAAGGGAGTATCTGACTTTTTGTACAAGAAAGGAATATAAATGATTGAAATTTCAAGAATATCGTTAATGATATCATTATCATTGGTGTGCAGATTTTTAATTGTAGAGCTTTGAGCATCAGGGAAGATACTCGAGAATTTCTCCATGTGCAAAGTGTTTTCTGAAGCCCTGCAGTCCCTATACGTTTTGTATCACAGTCTTTCCTGTGAAAAAGGACTTTTTGGGGCATGTAATAGTTAGTTTCTCATTGACAGAATACGCAATTAAGAAAAGGTTGAGTAGTCCTGCTGTATTCTCTTACAAAGCCTGGAATCGACAAGCTTGTACTCCTGGCCCTTTGATGACGATTATTCTGGCACAATTTGCTAAATCCCAATCATCATTGATAGAGACACTAAGGCGTAGGTGGAATATACCCAAATATAGTTTCTTTTATGGTGTGTTTCCCTTTGTTGCTATTCTTTAATGTTTTACGTCTGTTACTGGTTACCAATATTGCTTGCATCTGCTTCTTCATGTCATCGTTTTCAAACTGTAGCCGAAATTTGATCGATCCAGTCCACTTAAGCAAATGACGAGATGTTCCTTTTTAAAGTGTTTGCCTTCACTGATCTCTAAAAAAAGACTGGGTCAAGCTTCCCATTGTTTCCAACTACGAAAAAGTGTAGTCACGAGAACTGGCCCCCATTAGTTACAATAGCGCTGGAAGGTCCGCCATGTTGCATAACATTGTTTATAAGCTTTGTGTGGTGGGGACTGAAATGGCGTCCAACGACTGACCTCACTTTCAGACGGAAGACGCTTGATCCAGTGTTTTTTTAGAGATCAGTGGTTTGCCTTACATATTGTGAAGTTGTTGTTGGCTGCAGAGTTCCAGATTGTCTCGCCATTCTCATTAATTTTGCTAAAACAAATCACCCAATTATAAATTAGACCATCTGTTTTCTTCTTCTCATTGTTCACCTATGTCTGTGGCGTTTTTTAATGGATAACGAGATTCTCATGCTGTTCTTTTCGAATCTTCAAGTTCGATCCTTCGAAAGTCAGATAGTAATCCATTTCAAAATTTTGCTTTAGGAAACTTTATTCTTATTCAATCTTTTTCAACTAGTATCTATCATTAGAATTGTATTTGTAGCCAAGGAAGGAAGGGAAATATTTGGTAAATGATATTTCTGAGCCAAAATAGGCCATGATTTGTCATCACAATCTGATAGATAGATCTTGACCTATATTGATTTTTAGATAGATTGATTTTTAGTTTCTCTGAGTAAATTAATATGTGATTTAATAGATTTGATATAAGAACATTTCTGTCCAATGTAACATTATATAAGATTCAGCTTTCAAATGCTTTTTAAATACTTTTTTGTCTCATTTGAGCTTGAACACGTTACACAACCCTAGTGAGAACATCTCACTGCAAGCTCTTAAAATAGATTAATGAATCCCTTTGATCGTTAAAATTGAAGTTATTGATCTTTGATTTCCTGTAACAAGGCATTCTCTTTCCTCCTCATATGTTATCCGCAGTGTCTCTATTATACAGACGAGTTTATAGAATGGCAGGATGTTGATTACCAACGATTACCAATAATTTCCGTCATTTCTCGGTTTTTTTCTTTCAATATCCACGCTTTTTTGCGACTCC
>JAAAKL020012416.1:0-13043 GCA_010016065.2 Carybdea cf. marsupialis auct. non (Linnaeus, 1758)
AAAGTAGGGGTATGCCCATGAAAACCTAGGGAATCGCCACACCAATCTTAAAGAAAGAGAAGACAAAGTGTATTCAACCTTGTGGTTACTAATTTAGAAATAGTCTGAACCTATACTGGAGGCTTGTTGTAGGCAATATCCTAATCAATAACAGAAAGCAGATAATGAACAGTTATGATTTCCTTTCAGTGTAAATCGATGTTTCAATTCTGTAAGAGTAAATTCAGTTGTACATGAAGTCTGATAGATTACGAGATTCCGTATAAGATTTCTTGATGTGTGATCAGATTCTCAAGATTCTCTAAACGATACTCGAAACAATACCCTGAACGAAATTCCGGGTCATACTCAAGTGTTCTCCACTTGCGCTCATATTTACAGTGAAAAAGGCAATAGACTCATAGGGAGCCGTTATCACGTGAGCCATGATTACAATATAGACGATTTACCTTTCTAACACAGAGTGAAGGGCAAAACACACAATTTGCATGATGCAAGGAACATCTGTCGTGACTAACGAAAGTAGTGTGCAAAGGGAGAGAGGTGGTTAGAATTTCAAACAAACATCAGAAAAATGAACGGGCGAACTTCTAGTACTTTGTAGTTAAACATTTTGGTGGTACTACAGAACTTAAAGAGACAATTGAACAGGTTGATCAAAAAGCGTTTCACCGATTCTCATAAGTTGATGTACATCGGTAAAGAACCAAAGTACAATGAGACTATTTATAGTTCATAGTACTTCGTAGTACTTCCTTGTTGGAGGCAGAGTTTCTATTGGTGTGCTGTGAATTGTGGTATAAACAAAAACTTCCAAACTAATGAGCAGACTGAAATATTAATTTCATGAATGCAAATGTTAACCCTTACAGGGTCAATTCAAACGTTATCCTGTACAACATATTTCGATCTGCAAACAGCAACTGGCAGTATATGAGATCGTTGCTAATAATTATGCAAAACTTTAGCCAGTTCATAACTGGGACCTGTTGCATAGAATTTTTGTTAGTTCATCAGTGCTAATAATTAGCGACTAATGGGTTAAAAGTGTTGCATAAAATTCGGGATTCATTATTTCACTAGTGCTAATAATTAGCGACTAATGGAGTTGAAGCGTTGCAAAACACACAGGATTCATTATTTCACGAAGGACTAATATATTAGTGCATTCCATTAGTGAAAACAAAAGAAATATTAGTTAATCACGAGTCACTGTTGCATAAAACACTGCCCAAAGTCTCTACTAATTTATTATTTCTTAAAAATTTCATGAGTGACTGTACCACCTAGAAATTCTTCATTAGTTGGAAAAGTCTTGGTTTGGTTCACATTTCTCGATCTGTTAGATGACTCAAGTGATTACGAATGGATTCCTAAGCAACTTCAGCACCGGAGGCGAAAACAACGATTTGAAATTCATCGCAATTTCTGGCACAGCCTTGTGTAGTAGAAACTCTTCTAAAATTTGATAGGGCACGGATTTAAGGCTCATAAGGTGAGTGACCGAAGCCAAGGTGTTCCAAATTAGTTTGGCACCCAGCTCAGATACAGGAAGGAGATAAGTACACCTGTTGTCGGATACAGAAAAATCGATTACCACAAGTCGAGTAACAATCGGACACTGACTTGTGCTCGCTCGGATTATTCCTTGAGGGGGTAATGCCCCTCCAAACCTGACAATTGAGGGCATTTTATTTTGGCGCCAAATTTGATATGCAAAACATCTTAATCAAAACAAAACTCAGGCCAATGAATGAAACGTTTCTCTTCTAAAGTTTTATCACTCAGGGTTTAAATCAATTATGGCAACTGGTCAGACAAAGGGAAGAACAGTGTCTAACTGAACTGAAGAGAAGACTGCTCTTCTCCTTTAAGTAGTATCAGATTACAAATCAAGCAACTTCAGCATGTCTACTCTTCCCACCAAAATATAATAGCCATTTCCCATGCATGCGCTTTCAAGCGGATCCAAATGGATCATATCTCTTCTAAACTCATGTCAATTCTGGATCCGTACCCGTGTAAACGCCTGCAAGAACGAGCACATATCCAGATGGATCCGATCTCATATAAACGGGCCCTAAAGCTTAGGATGCCCATGCCAAAGGCCATTGTTTACATTATTTTGAGCTCTAGTGTCAACAGCTTCCTTGCACACGTAAGTGAGCAGCAGTAGGTCAAGTTTCAATTTTGGGTAACCAAGTGAAATGTCACTGACAACCCTGATTACCAGAGATGAAGACGGAGAAAAACTGATCCATCATTTATACTGGTAGAAGGATTCGGACAATAAAAGATATGCCATTTTCAAAGGAGCTGCCAAAGCAAAGTACTAAAACAATAGTGTATAATAAAGAAAAATTAAATCTTGACTTGTTAATGCAATAAATCTAGTGACATACTCCAATATCACTATTTTTATTGTCGTTGAAAATTCTTTTTTGACCTGGAAACTAAGATCTTCACATTCTCAGTCTATGGAGGTATTTAAGTCTGCATACTGGATATCAATAAAGCAGTAGGCTACTCTCATAGCTTCTGTAGTGATCTCTACCTTGCAAAACAAAAGAACGAAAAGTAAGAATGTTTTGATGCCAATTGCTACTCAAATTCCTCAGCAAAGCTATGCTGAATCTCACCTGAAAAAACATGAATTCTGCACACGTGAGTCAAGCTTATTCTTCAGAATAGTCTTCAACGGGAGTGGCAAATTGACTAATTCATAAAGCATTCTACTACTGAAAATCTTAAGTATAAAGTTATCATTCAATATCATCCAAAATGTACTGAAATTTCGTACTGGCATGGTAGTAAAACGACAATTCTAGTTGCCTGCAGAACCATATCTATTCATTTACACTGTTTGGTTGGTGCCTTCAGTATGTTGGTGAAGAAGAGAATAAAGTTTTCATGCATGATCAAGAGGATGCTTGCAGTAACCCTGACCTATTAACTTAAAGATATATGATCTAGTCTTGCCTTATCATCCAGGCAATAATTGATCTCTATTCATGCACACGTTTTCGCATACATTTGGTCTTTATATGAGGCTCAACACAACAGAAGATATATATTATCACATCATGATTGTGACTTATATTTCTGGATAAGGGAATCAAATGAAAAAAATAGGGCAAATCTACAAGGATGACAAAATATGATAATCATTATCAAGCTTCCAGTCTTGAGATCATGGCAAAGTAATATTCCTTCTGCTCCATTTTGAGCATATCAATTTAATCTTTCGACCTACAAAAATTTCAATGTGACAAATCATGAACATCTTCTGATGCAATCCTAAAGGTACCAGGCTACCGATATTGCAATTTGTAGATAAATAAGGCCTTGAGGAGAAATATTTTCAACATCAGATGCTGACAGTGATAAACTCTGCTAGTGATGACACAAACAGCATCAACAGCTATTGTTATGAAAAACCTTCAGGTTTCACTAAACAGTAACAGTCGTTGCATGTACTTATCAAGTACCAAATGCTGCACTAAAACGTAGCAGCAAAAAACTCAAATCTTTCTTCCGTAAACATTTTAGATGAAGCCACTTGTGCACATTGGAAACGATAAATGATAAAGCATCTCCAGGTTTATGAAGCAAAGAATAACAAGATCTCTCATAATAGGGAAAAGCATTTATATTTGTGTAGATAAAGGGCATTGGTGAACTTGGCATTTTAACACAAAACAAACATACAAGGTGCTACTCCGTGTTAAGTTGCAACAAAGTACAATAAAGGTTGTACCATCTATCCTTCACCAACAAAATAAGATCCACTCCAACCAACACATAAAATATCATGGGCAGCGAATGCTGTCGAAACATTTCCTCATCTATTCAAAGGCATAGGGAAATATAAAATACTCAGGTGCATCTACAAATGACCTGGTGCCACAGATGTGCTCCTTTCCATTCATGTTAAAGGACTAAACAAAAAAAAACTTTTAAAATATGTGATTACTTTTTTCTCTCAGTTTAATGTCTCCTTTTCCCATTCATGGGGTTTGATGGTGCCCATGTACATGGGACTTGTTCCTGGAGCATAGAGCACTTTAAGTCCAGATGCCCTTCCTGACAACGCAAATAGCCCTTCCAGGATTTGAACTCTGACCCTCTTGACCCTCATGATCTGAAGGCCTGGAACTTATCACTACACCACGGCAGCTCTACTTAGAATCAACATTGATATACACCTTGCAAACAGTGCTACACAGCATAAGCATAATATTTTACCAACTATAGAAGAACTCAGAAATAGTACAAAGGGGCACTTATGTCTAGCCAGCTTGACAAACCTTCACCTTCATCAAAACTCTCATGATACAACTATATACATGTAGTACAGAAATGTATCAAAGTCTCTATGTACACATACAAATGCCTTAACTTCTGAGGTATTCCAGGGCTTACTAGACATAAAGCATGTACAGAATTTATCAGACGACACATATAATGGTTTATGGAAAACAAGAGGGCATAATTTAACACTTTGAAAAACAAGGGGGTCATAATTAAAAACTTGTGCATGTACGCCAACTCAAATGATTCAGCAAAGCCATGCTGAATCTCAACTTAAGAAACATAAGTTCAGTATACGTGAGTCAAGTTTGTTCTTCAGAGTTGTCCCACAGGAATGGCAGGTTGACTGACTCATAAAGCATACTGGCTATCAACAGTTCACAGGATCAACAGAATGTCATAGAACTAAAAAAAAGCCTTTGGAAGCCTGGTTAATCCTTGTCCTCCATTCCTGAATGTTGCTTGTGACCCTTGGAGCCAAAGCACACAGAACTTCAGATGTGCAATGGTGGTGAAGTGAAATGGATAACATGGTATATCACAAATATATCCCCAAAGTTTAAAATATTTAAGAATGTTTCTCTTTAAGTACTGCTATACTCAAATCCTGGCACTCTTAAAGGAAGATGCTATATTCTGCAAATGCAGAGGGAAAGTGTGACATCACAATTTTAAAATGTTCGAATTATGGCAAAAAGACATCAATGTAAGAACATCAATGGCCAAAATTGAGTGTTGTTATAGATATCAGTTTTCAAAATTTGAAATCTCTCTAACAAAACCTTATCACTAGATGCTGGATCCTAACGTAAGGATCCAAGGAATATTAACAGAGTTTTGACCAGAGATTTTTGAGATTCAAACACCTCTAGTATAACCACTATATATACTACAGGTCTGGTATTTTGGAAAACAGCCTATTTCACCGTTGCCTTCAGATATCTGGAGTCAAATCTTACTATTTTCAAAACTTTTGATTTGTGATATCATCACCTTCCCTTAGCATTGTATAAAAATTGTGTGTCTATATGCTGTTAACCATAACCTAACACAAATACATACAGTAAGCCAGAGCAACATTTATCTAAGAATGGTACTTACGAATTTGTTACATTACATATCCAGGTGTGGGGTTACAATCAACAATATTTAGATTAACTTCAAAAATAAATTACACAGGTGTTTCTTAAGAAAACCAGGATTTGAGTGAAGTAGTAAAGAGATATGCTGATAAATGGTAAAGGTAAAATTAGTTCAAATTTTCAGGCTACGTTGATGGCAATGCACAGGAAAAAGACACCGAGTAGGACTGAGAATATTCTTCGTTAGGAACAGTTCTATATGTTCTGGAAACTATAAAGAAAGAAACGTTTTCATCTCAGAACAACAGTAGCTCAGCCAGAAAAAGTCCCTTTTACAATAATTTTGTTTAACAAGCTTGTCCAGGATTTACTGCACCTTTCTTTGATTGACTGATGTAATAGTTGCCCTGGTTTTTTCATTTAACAGTTTCATCTTGAGACCTATTTTTGGTTCCTGTGTAAGGTGAAGATGGTCAAGATTACTAATGAAGATGATGATGCTGATTATTACTATTATTTTTTAGTCATTTGGTTTTGTTATTGCTGTTGTTGTTGTGGTGGTGGTTTTCTTGGTTGTTTTTTGTTGTTGTTAGATTTTGTTTGTTTCGGGTTCATTGTTTTTTGTTGTTGTTGGTTATTTTGGAAGGGGGGGGGGGTCTTCTCCATATTTTATCCTAGCGTATATCATGTAATCCATTATGCCTGTAAAGAGATTGACTGATTGTATAGATTGAATAGACAAATAAATATTTGAAGTTTTTTATTATTTTTACATATTTTATCATAATTGTATGCAGTCACTTAATACAATTGCAATTTATGGTACATCCTGCAATATGTCAAAATAAACACTGAAGGAAAATATGTGTGGTGGCTCGAAACTGGGACTAATTCTCCTATTGACACAGATTTCTTTTAAGTTTTTAAGCAAATTGTTGGACATTTGCCCAAAACGGGTGGTCTAGCCTAGTAAAGGGGGGATCATAATGTCTCATGTACATAAGAAACATACAGTATATGGAAAATTCTTGCACCAAATGCAAACTAATACTCTGAAATTTTATGACAGTACAAATTGCTATCATCCATGGTGACATCTCAGAATGTTCCTTCCCACATAAAAACAGCTTTCAAAAAGTGAAATGGGTTTAATTTGGGATTTTTTTCCACCTGGAACAGTTAATACCAAACATTTAGCAAACCACTGACCCAGACTCAAAATTAAAGCACTGTGACAACTCAAAATACAGTGTATTCAAAGTTTATGCCACATCAGTTGAAATTGGTAAATAAAACAGCTGAAGTAAAATTCAACTGATATCTTAAATTCCCTACATTGCAAAAGAGAAGAAACTCTGGCTTGTAAGATACAATTCTCAAGATCTTAAGTAGATAAAGAATGATATTAGATATAAAGAACGAAATAATGTCTAAGGCTACCTGGGGACAACGCTGAAGATGACACTTAGCATCATTAACTTTATCAGATAAAAATAACAATCTCAAGTTGGTAATGAGAATGCAAATATTCAGTTTTACTATACTTGTAGCATCTCTTTGTATCAAAAGAAACTGGCTGTTTCCAGTAAACAATGAAAAAGAAAGGATATCTTCATTAAAATATCTTACCAAAAATATCAAAAGTCACCCCAAAGCATGGTATTGAAAAAAAGGTAAAGTTTTCTCCATGTTACTGACTCAAGTTCCCTTAGAGAGACATGCTCCGTCCAACTAACTGACATTTGATAGCTACATCAACATTGATTTAAAGTTGGACAGTTAAAATGGTTTCAACTGCCAGCCAGATCAATTAAAGATGCAAGCACTGATAATTGATGGTATAAAAAGTTCAGGGGAAAATAGATCTAGTAGGCAAAGATCATAGACATATTCCTAATGTAGCTGTGCAGAAAACCAAACATAGTGACACAGCTCCTTAAACACAAACTGCAGAATAAAACTGTAGCAACTGCCAGCTGCTACATAGCAATTTTCAAAGCTATGTAACTTAAAGAAAATGGCACTAGAACTTAGTTGGAACTAAATAAAAACCCTAGAGTTTTAAAATCAAAGAAAACTTTTAAACTGCTGGCAATTTGGTAGGAGGAGTAAATAACTGAAAATATGTATGCAAATTAAAGGGCATGAAAAAAAGCTTACAATCACATAGGCCTATGAATGGGAGTGGGGGTAAAATTCAGTAAATTTTGCATAGATACTATGTGAATGAGCCCTGTATTTTTAAGCCAAGGCTAATTGAAAAATACACAGCACCAGATTCATATTTGCAAAAATTGAAACTGAGATTGGCGCATAAATTTCCATTGGAATACTTCAGATTGTGTCATTGATTTTGTAATGTAAGTCCAATACAATTTCAGGACAGTCAGTTATATGTGTATGTATGGAATAAATGCTTCCACAGAGCAGCAATATTATGTATATATATATAATCATATATATGTAAAAATTTGGAACAATTACATAACCTAATAGAAAACAAGAAATAAAAACTATGTAATTCATTAACCAAAATACAAGCTCTCTCTATCACCTTACATAAGAATAAGGTACCAGTATCAAATTACATTCTAATAATCATGAACACACTATGTCTGAAATTATAAGCAACTTGGCATATATCTCAACACACAGTTTAGTTATTCATCTATAAAGCTCAATCCTTTGGTGGTCCCTTCTTTTCTTTTCCTTTCTTCCTTTCTCTTTGACATGCTCTTGTTATTGTCCATGATTTGATTTTAAACTCAGACTTATGTAGCTGGAATACATCAATCAACCAGTTCTGAAATGTACCTGCTCCTAGTGTTATTAACTGTTCTGATCGTGCAAGCAGATGTAACTCCACAAGAGCAACAAGGCCTGTGTCAGTCCAAAGTGGGTCCTTAGGCTTTCTGACTTGATATGTCAATCCTTGAACACTCTTAATAAAGTCATTTATGTACATGACCACTTCCCTAGACTCTGATTTATTAAGATAAGGAAAAATTTGATCTGAGCCATATTTCCCAGTATCAGATGCTATCAAAACTTTATAAATATTTTTTTCTTTTTGCAAGTCTTTCACTGTTTTTGTTAACAAGTGTAAACATTTCTTTAGTCTTGCTATTCCAAGCCATAGTATCTGTCGTTCAGATCGGATGTGCACTCCAATATACCTCTTATTTTTTATGTGAAATTTGTTAGAAAATCGGTTAACCTCATTAAGAACTACATTACTGGGTTTTACTAAGGGGAGTAAAATCTTTGGAGGTACAAACGAGCTGAAATTGAAATGGGTTCTTTTCTCACCAACTCCTCTCCATTGCAGAATTGCAGCACAAGTGTCTCTACCTGTCACATGTTTCTCAAATGCGTCCACGTCTTTAATTACCTCTGCGTCAACACATATCTGTCTGCCTATCTCTATATCAGCTTCAAATCTATTTTCAATATTCAACTTATCGTTAACAAAGTCACAGTTGGTCCATCCATCCTTGGATGCTTTTTCTTTAACATCCTGCAGTTGTTCTTGACTGAGTTTCAAGTACGCCAATGGGTCATCATTGTATATTAGATATATTACAGTAAGTTTTTGTCCTGCATTCCTTGAACACCTTTGAAAGAAGTAAGTAAGATTAACAAACCCATTCGTTCCTTGACTCCGAAGTAAATTATATAAATGACTTTCATTATAGTAGGTACTCATGGGAATAAATCTTCGAGTTCCTTTCCTGAGCATACCCGACCATCCGCCAGGGATACCACAAAACCTTGAATGCCTCACAAGTGGGAGAACTGTCAATCGCTTCAAACTGTGTGCAAGGTAAACGCCATTGAAAAAATTAACTGTGGACATCCCCAATTGTTCATAGTGACCTAGAAGAATTAAATACTTACGATTATCACTTTGTGTTATATTTGGCTTCAAGTTTATCTCCACCTTGGACCTGTTTACAAACTGTCGTGATGACCCCTGGAGAGATTCCTCCCGAGATATCAACAGCTCCCCCTCCGGCAACTGTTGCTCTTCCACTGCATCAGCTGTATTTGCAGTAGTTCCAATGACCTCTTCATACTCCAACTGCACAGACTGTATAAATGTTATACTCGCCCTGGTGGTAGAGGGATCATCATCCTTTAACTTCTTTGCCAGACTTGAAGCATGTCCCACCAACTTTCCGTCGCCATGCAGCCCACTGCTGATAATAATTTTAGCCCCAAGTAAAAGGCTTAAAAAAGACAGAAACGCCACTACGTAGAACGGTATTTTCCTCCGCCTACGAAGACATTGATACGAGTACAGTAAGCCCATTTGGGCAGACGAGAAAACATTGATCCTGTCGATATGTCAACTCGCCATCTTCGAAAACGTATAATGGTTGCAGTTGCAATTCATAGCCCAATTTTGAAACCAGGCAAAAATATCAGCCATTCAGGCTCGTTTGCAGCCCAAATGTGGATCAAATATGGGTGGGATCTTCCTCCTCTGAGGATTTATGGCGGTCTACGTTCGCGCATAAGGATGTCCTTGGGTAAACAACCCTAAAATAGCCTAAATATGTAAACAAGCTTTTGAAAGAACGCATAAATTTTGTTTCTGTGCAGTTTGATGTCTGAATACGCCAAGTTACACCAAAACAAGGAGCAATATGCTGAAAATGCGCATTAATGGCATCCCGCAGTGTGAAAGGGAAACCTAGGGTCGGGAGGTAAAACGGATGCCACAATGGCTTACATTAAACAAATTCGTGTAACGAGTCTGAAAGAAGAAACGTTTTGCTTGATCACTATTTAACATCATTGTGATAGCTATTTATCTTTAATAAGATATTGTTCCATAATGACGATATGTTGGTGTGGCTTTGTTTATTTTTCTTTTTGTAAGCTGCGTATTGTTAACAAATATTGTTTGCTATCCAGTTGTTATAACGAGTGCTGAAATCCATGTCCATAGATTCCATGTTGTTTAATCAGGCTCTGGAGCCAGTGGCGATTTTGAGCGAACGTTTGCAGGGCCCTATGACGTCATACATTGCAAAGACGTTAAGGTCTACATGATCATACAGCGAAAGTTACGGAGCATTTTATTCTTTCCAGTGGATACAGTTTCGAGTTTTCACTTACTTCTATGAGATAAATATGGGCAGTTAGATAACTTTTTTTTTAGCGTTGAGGAGCGGGGCCTCCTACAGGTGCGGGGCCTGGGGCCATGGCCCTATCGACCTTCCCCTAAAACCGCCACTGTTCGCAGCATGCTAAAAAAAAGTGAGAGGGGTAAAGTTAAACTATCTGAGACAAAAACCTCGATAGGGAACACCATCGTTTCCAGTTATAAATAGGTTGTACTGAAGCTGGATACGCGTAGCAAATGCTTGTTTATGTAAGGTTGTCAGTATTTCAGAAGAACAAAAAAGTACATTTAGATCTTTCTTGCCAAAATGTGGGTCCATGCCTCTCGTTGCTGTGGCCCTTGCTTAAAGCAAATTTTTACAAGAACCATGGGCTCAATTCTTTCAAAACCCGTAGTAACTGCTAAGCAAAAAGCCCAACCAGGAGTGATTTTGCCAAGAAAACAACAACAAAGAAGACATGAAAAGCAAAAAGTAAAACGAAGCTAAAAAAAGATGAGGGACATCCCTTTATTTTCGGTTGTGAATCCTTTACGTTACTTAATATTTGTACGAAGAATGTGGTAAAAGCCAAAGAGATATCGCTTGGAACACTACACTCTTTTTTAAAATAAAAACTAGGAAATTTGACTTGAGGCTGAGTTTTCTTATTTCCAACCCTTATTTCTGCCTGAAAATGTTCTTTTTGTGTTCTGTGTCATGCGATTAAACTATGCACGATGAGTTACATGTATATCAACAGCGCACGAGGATAAGTGATGATGTCGACTGTATTTACTCCTTTTGTGTTTGCGTTCATGAGATACACATCAATCTGGGAGAGGGGGCTGAAAACTTTTATTAGAGACAAAGGAGGGCCCTTTCAGTCTGATTGGGCAGCAAATTTTTTGAAATTGTACCTTATTCAACGAATGATTTCGTTGATTCCCTTTTCGGTTATTTTCTGACGAATTGTAGTCTGAGGAGTGTCAGATGAAAAAAGCTTTTTAGTACAAAATGAATTCCCTATTTCGTGCAGTTTTATTAAATTGTACCTTCTAGAACGGCTAAAACATTCAAAGAGGTAACTAAAGTAGAGTAGTACAGTAGATACGTTTGCACAATAATGTTGTGTCCAAGCATTTCAAAATGATGAGTATTGATAAATCTTTGCTTTTTGATCTTTCCAGAGAAAAACATATCCCGTTTCATTTTCCATTAAAAAAAGGAAAAATGAGAAAGAAATCAGAGAAGATCGGCTCACATTGGAAAAAGACCTTAAAAGCACATAATCAACAGTAAGAATTTCAGGTCAAGTTTGTTTATGTATTGGTAATTTTTTTAGATATTTAGTGCATACACATTATTCCCAATGGTGAAAAGAACAGGTGTGCATGTGATGGAAACTTACAGCCAAAATACCGTCAGAGATAACCCTTACTTGGAAAATAAATGGAGGGCTATTGTCATCATCTGATAACTTATTCTTTGCATCCTTCCTATGTGTAGACAGAAAACCATTCTTCCAGCAAGAATACGTTAAAGACTTTTATTGTTTTTGTTTAGTATTAAATATCCTAACAACAATTTATTTATTTCACAATTTTTGCGCACATTATTTTATAGGTGTTTCATTCAATTTTATGCAAACGAGAGTTTGTAAAAGAAGTATTTGCCCTTTCAATTGTAAGTTGGTGCGTGATCTTGGAAGGAGCCGATCGAAAACACGAATTTTCTGGGCAGTCGTTGTTGTTTGTTGCCTTTAAATGATCTAGGCTGTTTTCTCTGGTCCAACGTAGGAAGAGATGGAAAGACGGGAAGGGCTGCAAGTAAAGTGATTGCCAGCTACAATAGAATGGAGTAAGACTATGGACCATGAAGCAAAATGAACTGCTCTCCAGAGAGTTGTTGGCTAGTCGGCCTCGAAAACAACTATTTAGAACACTCCTGAGTGACGATATGAGGAGGGAAAGTGATGACGTCACAAATCAAATGTTTTGGAAATAGTACAATTTGACTCCAGATATCTAAAGGCAACCCTGGAATAGACTGTTTCCCAAAACACCAGACCTGTGGTGTATGTAGTGTTTAAACTAGAGGCGCATGAATTTTAAAAATCTCTGGTTAAAATTCTGTTAATATTCCTTGGTTTCTTATCTTAGGAAACAGCATCAAATAATAAGGTTTCGTTAGAGAGATTTAAAACTTTGAAAGCTGATATATTGGTGTTGGAAAATGGCAACACTTACAATTTTGGACACTGAAGTTCTTACAAAAAGGGCAACATGAAAATTGAGTATATTTTCCTTAATAGAGACATTTTCAAAACTGTGACGTCACACTTTCCCTCAGCATAACAAGAGACACCTTTTCATACGTATGGGATGTGACTCTCCTAATTGTACGATGGGAGTTATTTGTTTAGTCCCGTCACTATCAACCATCACAATGAACTCTAAACATAAATAACAGAGATCGTTTTAGTATCTGTTTATTTACAACGTTGCTTACACTTAGCTAACCTTCTCATCGGCGCTTAGCC
>JAAAKL020012417.1:0-11792 GCA_010016065.2 Carybdea cf. marsupialis auct. non (Linnaeus, 1758)
AGGGCAGATGGAATGGAGAAGGTGATGGTGGAGGGAATCATTGAGGGAACGAGAGGAAGAGGAAGACCAAGAGAAAAGTTCAGATCTTTAGAGAAATGGTAAGAATATGTTAAAGATCATTTCCGTGGAGGTAGGGGTGAATAACCACATATTAACAACGCAATTAAAGGCCCATCAATTATAAGGAAAGACGTTACATGTGTCTTAACATCAATGAAGTCAGTTAAAACAGCCATTCCTGACCACATAATAATAGGAACTTTCAGCACACTGAAAGATTGGGGTTTGAACGAAATCAACAAACTATTGAACAAGATTAATTTTTAATGAATGTCACTTGGGTGACATACTTATTTATATCTGCAGTGTCTGTTCAAATTGAACGAGATTTATGACACAACTGAAATCCCAAATGAAATGAAGCGGTAAACTTTTCCAACTTTTCCAACTTTTCCAAAGAAACCAGGGACAATAGAATGAGACTTCATCGCCATATCATCCTCATTAGTCACTTAAAGCACCCATCAAAATCCTCCTTCTACTTGCTGGGTCCAAAATTTGTCCAGAGATATCAAAGGCACAATTTGGTTTTGTAGCTGACAAAGTGGCGAGAAACGGCATGTGCAATCTAGCAATGCTCATAGAGATGGACAGAGACGTATATGTCTGCTTTATCGACTACTCCAAGGCATTTGATTAGCATATCTTCAGCATATGTTCAGTATATGTTCAGCATATGTTCAGCATATGTTTAGCATATGTTCAGTATATGTTCAGCATATGTTCAGCATACGTTCAGTATATGTTCAGCATATGTTCAGCATATGAAGCCATTTGGCATTTTCTTCTTACTAAATGTTCATGTGAACGACCTTAGAATCCTCAAAATTGATACTGGAAGAAGAAGCTGCCATCAAAATTGAAGAAACGCTACGGGAGTGACCTGACATGACCAGACCTGATAGGCAATTGCGAAGATACAATAAACAGATAATAACAAATTCGATGAAACAGAGATGC
The DNA here is from genome assembly GCA_010016065.2 of Carybdea cf. marsupialis auct. non (Linnaeus, 1758). Taxonomy (NCBI): domain Eukaryota; kingdom Metazoa; phylum Cnidaria; class Cubozoa; order Carybdeida; family Carybdeidae; genus Carybdea; species Carybdea cf. marsupialis auct. non (Linnaeus, 1758). The sequence goes on from JAAAKL020012417.1 coordinate 1,021, forward strand.
CATTGATAGATGTGTATAAGTAAGAAAAGGATATGCTCATAATAATGCCATACCTGTACATAGTGACACAAAAACGACAAAAAGAGCCCAATTATGGAAAGGCTTCATCAACAAAAATGGATCAAAATGCATGCTGAGAAGATGATATGAGTGTGTAGAACTTCACGAGACAACCAAAAACTATAATAGTCAATTCAAATCATATGGAGAGAATGTCATCAGAAAACATCCTTAAAAATGGAAAAAAGCGTCTAAAGGAAAAAGCACTTGTTGGAAGAAAAGGATTTGAATTAAAGGAATGAGACCCTATAGGATTCCAGACCACAATATGATTCAAACTTTGGTGAAATCATCGTTGACAGCTCTTTCTCCACATATATTACACTTTAGGAAAAGTTTTGCTTGGCAAATGCGTCATCTACGAAATAACTATTGTGATGAGTCACATGACAATAATGTTTCTCTGAATTTTGTCCATTTGACTGCTTATTAAACAAAATTCCTTATTATGCTAGCCCCTAATCCCTGTGAATACGAGATGGCCCTTCAAAATCATTACAAGGGGCGTAATACGAGGCTGTATCTTTTATAGCGATTTATTCAAGTTGCAAGAAGTGATTATATGAAATGATGTGTTGTCCCCTGAATAGATATACAAACCGTATAAACTTCAGAGTCTTATCAAGTACTCAATCATTTATTCATTGGCAGCATTTCATAAAACTACTGGTAAATGATCTCTACATTGTTTTCCATGCTTGACGATGTCATGTCACTTACATCCACCTGATGATGCCCGTCTCCTCAATGCTCCCAGGTTTTCCTTTGTCATAAATAATAACGCTAGCTATTGGGCTACAAATTTTGATGTCACAGGCAGCTTTGATATGAAATTGAACAAAATTGCAAAAACCCTTGTTTGCTAGGAATCCGGAAACGTGAAAAACTGTACATCGCACGCACCGCACCGAACCTATGTGTTACCATTACCACATGTCTGCTAGGAGGTCTTAATCTTAAGAAAGTTGAATCAACATCTGTGGCATACTTGCACTGCATAAATTGATGATTCTGCTAGGTCTGCTAGTAGAAACGTTATCCTTTGAGGGACCAATTCCAAACAGAGATTATAGAGGACCACAGATCTTAAAATGTATCACCTACTGAAGAATATTATTCTCTAAAGTGGTGCAAAGAAATAGTAGCATGCTTTGATAGTTTCAAATGTTGAGAGGTGAGGTACTTACTGTTACGCGTAACAGAAAATTAGCAATGAGCGACACATGCGTGGCTCACTGCTGTGAATGATCTGCTCATTATTGGGAATATGCCGTTAACTGCTACGCATATGCTGCCGATTGCTACACATGTATTTGCTCATTGCCACAAAACCGTCATGAATATCAGCTGACATGCTGCTGATGTGCTGCTCTTCTGCTGTACATGTGCTGCTGATGAGCTGCTTGTGCGTTTTGCATTGCTATCATCTGTTGCGCACAGCTGCTCATTTACTGCTCAGATGCTGCTCATGTGCTAGTCATCCGTTGCACACAGCTGCTCATCTACTGCTCAGATGCTGCTCATGTGCTAGTCATCCGTTGCACACAGCTGCTCATCTACTGCTTAAATGCTGCTCATCGCACAGCTGCTTATCTACTGCTCAGATGCTGCTCCTGTGCTAGTTATCTGTTGCTCACCGCTGCTCATTTACTGCTCAGATGCTGCCCATGTGCTAGTTATCTGCTGATTACCTGCTAGGCATGTGCTGCTGATTTGCTGCTCATTGCTGTGGTTGTTCTGATTATTACTAATCATCTGTTACGTGTAGCAGTTTATCTTATACTTATCAGCTGTGCATGTGCTGCTCATTAATTCGCATGTATTGCTATTCTACTTAAGCTTTGCGCATAGGTGCTCATGTGCTGCATCGATGCTACTGATGCACTGCTCATATGCTGTGCATCTGTTATTGATGTGTTACATTTGTGCTGTTCATTGCTGCGTATAAGTTGCTTATTGCTACTCATCTGTTGCGCACAGCTACTGCTTATAAACTGCTCCATTTTTGTGAATATAAAGGTAACTGGTAACATAATCACTGAGAATGAAGATGGAATATTCGAAAAATGTAAGAAAGCAGATTAAACATGCATGCCATTTCTCATTTGTTTAATGATCATAACAGTATTAATATTGGTACCCAGATGGCGGATAAATGTGAGACCGTTATATGCATTATTATATATTTTGTCGGCAGCATACACAGGCGCAACCATGAAGCTTTGCACGGTACACACCTTAGAGATTGTGTCACGACAGAACTACTAAAAACCTTAAAACACGGCGAAGATTGAATTCAATGATACTAGAGATTTAGGTGAGGGAATCGTGTCCGTACGTTTTCCCGTGTACCTGCAGCACAGATCCGGTTGCCAGTCTGCTACTACAGGAAGGCGACAGAAACTAGAATGGTAGAAGGAGGACAGTGCGGTCGTTTGAATGGCTCACATGGAGAAACCCAGAGGGACGAGGATGCTGAAAATGAATACAAGGCCTATGGTGAGCTGGGAACACCAAGGAAGAGCTAAAAGAAATGAGTTAGCAGACACTGTCTAATCACGATTACTGGATTAAGAACAAGAAGTGGCTAGAGAATGTGGAAAAAGAGGAAATAGCACTTAGCATTGGTAAGAAAAGAATACCTGGAGGCTGCACATGACCCCATAGACTCATCAAATGAAAGAAGTATTTATGCAGAAATTACAGAAGAACCAAAACAGAACCCCTCCTGACGAGGATTTTGTTGTGCTCCCTGAACTGAAGCCTCGTTAAGAGACCAGCTCTGAGATCATTTCTCCCTTAGGCAGGATAGTATAAATCATGCTCTTAGAGGAAAGAGTATGTGAGTCCTTATTTCTTTTACAAAGAGATAATTTCACTCCGCGTATCTAACTGGCACGATTATCCATTGCTTAATCTTGAAGATTTACATCATCCCTCAATTTTGTTCCAACTTTGTCAAGAGCCGCCTTGCCTTATTCACAGCCAAGACAGAATAGTAACGCGAGTGTCTGTCGGCAACAGACAAATATGTTTCATGCAATAAAGTTTGCTTAACCACACATGTCAAATGTAATGTAGGACGATTTCTAAATAATGTTTGTCTTTCTAATGGCGTCCTAGAGCCGATCTCCTTGTCTATCGCCTGATTTTATTATGGCGGTAGGAAAGTCTCATATAAACTGATAGCCGCTACTTTGTTTTAATGGCCATTCCCCTTTTACGCTCTGTTACCCTCAATGGCATATGATTTCTAACTGCTAACTAATACGTTATTTATCCTTGGTCTAGCTTACACAGTTCCGGCTTATTCTGAATACAAATATAAATTTGCTTCCTTGTAGGTTAGTACTGTATACACTTGTTATGATAGGTGTTCCGAAGACAGAAGGAACAATATCGTATTTTCCTGTATAATAGATAAATAACTGCGCTCGAAATCAGTTTACAAGCCGATTTTGATTTTACTGACGCCTTGCTGTCTTAGTATAAATAACTTGAAGCGTTTTAGAACGCTGCAGTCCTGACTTTTGAATTCTGAAGTTAATATAAAATTCTGAGTATATACAATTTGTCCGTCTTTGAAGACTAATTATCCATGGCAACAGGATTATTCATATCGTAGGTGAGTATATCGTGCCCAAAGAAAGATACACATTACAATATTTTGATCCCTCGAGGATTAAAAATGCAACTTGATTTCTTGAGTAGTGAATAACCAGCGCTAGTTTCTGTCGCAGAAGTAAACTTTATTAGAAGTATGAATTACCGAAACCAAGGCCTCCTAATCACAGATATTGGAATCCTTAGGTGCTTTGGTTACTGAATCTACAATGTTTTCCCCGCGGTAGGAGCAGATGCGACAATTACAAATATAACATTCAAAAGATCTGGATATAGTCCAACGGTAGGTTATGTTTCTGAGTTTAATACCCAGATTTTCTTCGCAATAGAGGCCGATCATAAAAGTTTGATGATTTTCAATTGAAGAACGCTGCGTTTCTCATGAGACTAATTCCTATTTCCTGCCAAATCTGATGTTTTTGGACATGTGCTTTAAAGAAACTGATCGTGTCAAATCAGGAATATTCAAACAGACAATCTTAAACTTCTTTCTGTATTGCGTCAGTTGTTCATGACACGCCGTTCAATATATGTACACAAATTTAAAGATACCGTGGATAGAAAGAATGCGGAAGAATTGCCTTTGGTAGCCTACTTATGAGATTTCCAGGGTTTCATACATTGAGTTGCACTTGACTAATCGAGCTATCTTTCTGAAAGTTGAATATTCCCACGCAGTCATTCCTCTTTAACTAAAGTAACCAGGGACATTTACGGCTTTTTACGCAATGCGGAAATTTATAAGTGCACATTGATCGTCTATGAAGCAATTTTGATTACTAAAAGTGATCAGGTGTAGCATTCAGCAGTGGACCAAAAAAGTATTTCCTGTAAGCTTAAAAATAGCCTGGCGTCATTGAAGCTGTTGTATCTCTGGGAAAAGTAACCTTGAGCAGTAACAAGCTTGAGCAGGATCTTTACAGTATCCTCATTCCCAACATTCTAGTAAAAAATTACAAATGCATACCATAGGATTTGTTTCAAAGAAAAATGAGGCAATGTGTGATATATCTGCTCAATTTTAACAACTACAAGCAAAATTTCTGTAATATTCACTTAACTAGAGAGCTTTTGGTCTCATCATTATCCAGCTTGGAACCCTCTCCATGATATCATTGCACTTTAAAGCCCTGCACATGTTCTTTAAGTCACCTCTATGGCTAAATTCAGCATCTTGCGTCATCATTGTTTTAATTGTTACTCTGAAAGAGTGGATTACCAGACCAAGACTTTGCAAAAGGACTAAGTGTGCAAAAGACTGTAACATTTATTGCCATCTTTACAGCTGACTCCATAAAAGGATCGTTTCCTATCCACAGCCTAGGGACTCGCCTGTCTGTAGATTAACACGTTCTTACGTATCAATTACACGAGGTAGCAAAGAAGGAAACTCATTAACTAAGAACAAGACCCTGACACAAAATTAACAATCCATTCTGATTATTGGCAATAGTTATGAATAGATGGCAGTTGTCTGTTTCTGTACTATTGTATTATATTGAAGTTTGCAGTGTACCGACAACACACTGTTGTAAACATAGTTGATCGATGCACCCTATTTCTCCCCATGTACAGCCATTTTTCCCCTAAAATGAATGCTACTGCATGCGTCTGTTGCTGCATGAGACATCAACTTGCAATGATCACTTATAGACATTATGAGGATTACAATCTCTTCCTAATTGTAGCTGTTATTCAGTCCTCATACATCTGTTAACTCGTCATGCGAAAACGTTTACAACGGGCTACCACATCATAGTAAACAATCATAGTAAACAACCTTTTACACTCTCAAGAAGATATTTAAAACAAAACATATAAAATAGTTTCAATGTGTTCTTTCGTTCATCCCCAATAGGTTCTTAGGTCCTCTGATACTTGTCCTCTGCTGCTTTCTCTTTCCCCTTTATTCTAGGTAAGTCGATTTTCAAGTGTGTCAATTTACTCCCTGTTCGATCCTATAGCTGTCGCTGATCTGATATACCAGGCAGGTAGCGGGTAGCATATTTGAGGGGCACAGTTCCTGTATTTTTTAATAACTTCTATTTCGCAAGGGGCGACTGATAGATAAAAACACCTGTAATCGAATACAGAGTCGATTTAAAATCGATTACCAGAAGGCGAGTAACAATTGGACGCTGATTTTGAATCAAATACTCACTCGGACGTTTCCTTGAGGGGGAAATGACCCAATAACTCCCCTGCAGTTACGGGCCTGTTTTCAACCCATTGCAAAATACAAAGAAATGTTATTACTTAACTCAAATACTTTTTAACACTAGAAGTTTTTCTTCCGAAAGTGCGTATCATCTACTATACCACAGTGACTAAACTATATTAATAGGTATTTAAACATCGTCATCTCAATGATGTCATGTTTCCTCCGTTAAACACATCTAAGTTTTCTATGTGGTGGTGCCATTTTGTTTTAATCAATTTACGCAAGCAATATCAAACGACACAGCTGCATCAATCTAACTATCTATCTCAGTCAAGTTTCCACACGAACCCGTTTCTGAAAGTTTCCTCCAGGACTTGCGATCTTCCATTACCGATTTGATTTCAGCCACCTCAGCTATCCGCTTTCAGATTGTCAATGTAACTGATGAAAGGTCTGACTTTGTTTGGTTATCCCTTTTTGTGGTGGTGATGCTATTACTTCTTGATGTCTGTGGCAGTGCCCTGCAAGGTGCATTCTTCGACTCCTTACTTCGTTGGAAAACGAGGATAATTCTTGATCAGTTGATCGTTTGCAAGTTTTTTTGTAAGCTGCAGCAAATGGAGCAAATGGAGCAAGTGGAGCAAGTGGAGCAAGTGGAGCAAATGCAGCAAATGCAGCAAATGCAGCAAGTTCAGCAAGTTCAGCGAGTTCAGCAAGTGGAGCAAGTGGAGCAAGTGGAGCAAGTGGAGCAAGTGGAGCAAATGCAGCAAGTGCAGCACGTGCAGCAAGTACAGCACGTGCAGCAAGTGCATCTTAAAATTAAAAAGCTCAAGGTTTCGCTTCTATAAAGCAGACATGGTACCGTTAAGTGCTTTGCAGCCTGATGCACTTTGGCTGACGATAGGGGATGATGATTTGAAAAGGGAATTCTATGTATTGCCCTGTATTGGCCAAATTGCCTTTATTCCTAAGCACTTTGGTGATAAATTCGCAGTTTCTTTGTCCACGGAAGCTGTTCGAAAAACCAAGCATTTATTTGAAAAAACATGCCAATCTACATCACTCTACTCGCCATGGTCCTGCATCAGAGTAAACAACGGTAATCACAATATTGTTGTCTACAAGTTGCTCAAAAAAGGTAACCTCACTTCTCCATGTAATTCAAATTATCGCAATTTCAAGTATAGCCTCATAGCTGACAATCTGTCCAGTTACTTTTGTTCAAGTTTATGAAAGTCGGAATCCGAGATTAGAAAATCCCTGTGAGTATGTTTAGCACTTAAAAGCTTGTGTTGACATCCTGGGTTAGCAGCTGCCTGCTGCTGGTACTCCCATACCGTCTCTCTTTTATTCGTCTTCTTCTTTGTGGCATCTCAGACCGTGCACTGCGAGATACCAATCGTCTAGCAGAAGGACATAGCAGTATTACAAGTTTCAACTATCAGAGCATTGCACTGGCGACTACGGGGAAGGGAGGAGCTAAAGGGAAACATTTTCCTCGGAGGATGACAATGTTAGTCTGATAAACGCCCTAGCTACACGCAAAGCTGCCCCTGTTACATCCTCTGCTTGCTATTCTCTTATGATACAGATAAGTAAGAGATAACAACATTCTTTATCAAACACCAGATAGTATGTGGGGATAGAAAATACAGATTGGTGATGAGTGGATGACGCTAACTCCTAGAAAGCCGGAAATAATTAAAGACTACTGCACCTCTCCCCGGTTTCTGCTCGGCCAGACGCTAGGAGTGGGTGACCTCAAACAGACTGCTGACTGATCACGGTAGAACGGGGAAGAACCTCCATCGATGGAACATCCGAGTATCACCAACTTGTCCGAGATGTTGGGAGGCGGAGCAGGACGCCGATTACGTTCTCAACACAAGTCCTATTACAATGGGTGCTGGAGGCATTCAAACCGTACTGAGCTGCGGCGAGATAATCGTCAACTGGCTGAGACAGACGGGGGTCAAGGTGTAAGGCCTAAGGATAATACTACTGTTTGGTACTTTCAAAGTATGACAGGAATTGGCAAAGGTTTGTAAATTATCTTGGTCTGTGTCTAAAGTTTCGGACTGGACTATGAATTCTACGCTAACGAATTTGATTTTGACGAAGATGCCAAAAGAGTACAATTTCTTGCCTAAGGCTTAATTTTCACAGATACAGAGACGAATTCTTGACACAGACCATAAACATATTATTTAATGACGAAAAATATGGCTGATGAATATTTTTTTCTAGGTCTTCCAAATAATAAACAAAATATTATGTTACCTGAATTCAATGTCCCTTCGATAAGGGATTTGTTTTTACAGTGGCAGTCCTTTAGAAATGAATAAGAAGAAAATTAAAAGTAAAAAGTAATTGATCTCTTTCACTTGTCAATTTTGTATTGTATGTTGCGTGACTATTTATTTGGGACAGAGACAATAATAGAATGCGGAAGTATGACGTCACAATTTTAAAAAAGTTGTAAATTCGTGGGAAAAATTCCCAATGTTTCCGTTGCCCCCTAGTAGCAAGAATCTCCCTAACAAGACCATGTTATTTGATGCTGGATCCTAACTTAAATATCCAGACAAAATAAACCAGATATTTCTCAAGATTCAAACATATCTAGTTTAAGCACTGTGTATACTACAGGACTATTCTAGGATTGCCTTTGGATAACTTGAACCATATTGTACTACTAGAAAAATTTGTTATTTCTGACGTCATCATTTCCCCTCCGAATTAAAGGGTACAACTTGACAGCACAGGAAAATATTTAGTCCATGTTTTATATAGAAGTCGAAATCAGAGCTCGATGCACCATCTCAGCTTCTTCAAAACTATTTTCCGAGATAAGTTGACGACTACTAGGGCCAACCATCATCTTTTTATATTCTATTTTTCTACTTTCACCGTTTTATTTTATGTTTCTACAGTAATAAAAAAATTTCATAAGTATATAGTTAGAAAACCTCTATTCGTAAGTCAATTTGTAGCCTCTTTTTGATGCTATCCATTCAATTATTGGAATCCAATAATAAAATCCTTAACATATTTGTAAAAGTTTTCTACCCTACCTGTTAATAATTTCAAATAACTTTGCTCATAAGGGATCAGTGTGTTCGAATCATATCTTCGAGTTATACTGCTAATGAGTTATACTCCTAATGTCTGTGCTAGCTTCTACATCTCAGAGAGCTATATTTCTTAGGCTGTTTCAGACATCTGCTTTCTGTGACCTTATCGTTGTTATTACGATTAGTAAGTATGAAAACTTTAGGAAACAGTGTAACAGTTTGAAGTGCATTATGATAGAGGAATTGATTATAAGGATTGTGAGATAGAGTTTTATTTTCGTGCTGGTTTTTATAAAATACCTGTAGTTTCATTTATTCTATTTTCATTATTTTGCTTTTAAAATGTCTTAAACGTTTTAAGCCTTTTATCTACCATCCAAAACTACAACTGGTGTTCTTTCGTAACATTCTGCATCAAAACTTATGAGTGTTTTAGTCTGTTTCACAATGACCTGGTACAAAGATACAAATGAAATGCTATGATCCCAACTGCAGAGCTATAAATTGAAATGTATTGCATTCTTTCCTTGATTAATTATTCATAAAGTTGTTTAGCCTATTAATTTCTTCAGACGATTTTCAAATGACCATAAGCTTTCTGGATGCACCTGCATTGAGCTGTTACCTAAACATGCTGTGAAAATCCAAAGACATGTGGACCGTTACAAATACAATTTCAAATACTTCTGTTATAACAATATTGCTGCTTAGTTGTAGTATTACAAATGGGCATTATAGGCTCGAGCAGGGAAGAACAGTCTTGCTAAAACATGTATTAATATTGCAGAGGAACTTAGAAACCCTTGTGGCTTGCATTATTGGACGCTCTACCTTTATTGATTAGTCCCCGTTGTTTTTTCAACGGAGGTAGGATTACTTTACTTTCGCTATAAAATGCTCTTGCATCATATTGTAAACTTCTTTAATACCTGACAACCTATCATGATCAGTGTCTGTACAAGCAGTATACACCGTTATGAATTAGTTTTAAAAGCGCCGAGATTAGCTTAAAATAGAAAAAATAAATTGATGTGTTTAGAGAACACTTGTTATGTAGCCTATAACTTAAGACACAAATCAATGCAATTTGGCGTGATCCCTGTTACAACCAAATGTTACTTTCAAGAAAATGATCTCCAAGAGATAAAAGTCTTAGGTAATAGGCTATTCTAAAGATGGTTGTCTTCCTTTCAAAAATATTAACAGGTACCTATAATAAGAGTATACTAATGGAAATGCAGAGAAAGTAAAATAAAAATGGACTATGGAAGTTTTCTAAATTTAGGAAAAGGGACTTTTGTAGAAAGACTTAAGTTAGGAATCTGCCTCGAGATGATAAAGCTAGGATTTTCTGACCAACTAGTACTACTGAATTTACTGTGCACTTTAAATCTATTTTCCACATTTACATTGTCTCTAATAATGTTAAGATGCATAACCACTTCACTCTGCTATGTTGCATTTGCAAATGCCATACTAACCACCCACATTGCTGCAATGGGATTGAAGAGGCACTTTTAGATCGGAGCATTTCAGACATGATCAAACTTTTGCCTTACATTCTGCAAATTGATCCTGACCATTTCCAATAGAGTAAAGGTATTCTATAATTGCATAACACAGAATTTAATCTTCTATCCCCGTTGGTGTTACGATTTTCTAGTTATTTGTACCATTTTAAACTTTAAGGCTCCTCTCCTAAAAGTGCATTTGAGACGAAGTAGTGGGTAGAATGGCAGTTCTTCCACGTCCCTTGGTCACGTCCTTGGTCACGTCCCTTGGTCACGTCCCTTGGTCACGTCCCTTGGTCACGTCCCTTGGTCACGTCCCTTGGTCACGTCCCTTGGTCACGT